>PVKU01004873.1:0-136118 GCA_004027475.1 Anoura caudifer | reverse complement strand
TAGATCAGTGGATTCAGCAGAGGAGTAAGCAGTGTGTAAGCCAATGACATCACTTTCTTGGTTTCTGGGGAGTAGCCAGATTTGGGTTGTAAATAGGTCATACTGGCTGTGCCATAGAAGAGGGTAACAGACGTGAGATGGGAGGCACAGGTGGAAAAGGCCTTCTGCCTCCCAGTGGTTGATGGCATCTTCAGGATGGCAAAGAGGATTCGAATGTAAGACAGGAGTATCAATGAGAAAGGAACCATGACAATCAAAACAGTGCCAGTGAATGCATAGATTTCAAACCAAAACGTGTCTGCACATGCGAGCTCTAACACAGGGGGAGTCTCGCAGAATAGATGGTTGATTTCACGGGGGCCACAGAATGGAAAACTAAACACCCACGATGTCTGCACAGTAGCCACCATGATTCCTGAGACCCATGAGAACATTACTAATTTCGTGAAAACACTTTTGTTCATAATCGTTGGGTAGCTCAGAGGATGACAAATTGCAGCAAATCTGTCATAAGCCATTGTCCCCAGGAGAAAGCATTCAGTCCCACCAAAAAGAAGAAGGAAATACATTTGTGCAAAACAGCCTGAAAGAGTAATTGTAGATTTCTCAGTGGAGAGAACCACCAGCATTTCAGGCATAATGACTGCACTGAAACTCACATCCACCACAGACAAGTTCAGGAGGAACAGATACAGGGGAACATGGAGGCTCTGTTCCAGGGAGATGATGACTATGATCATGGCATTTCCTATCAGGGTCACCAGGTAAACAATCAAGAAAACCCCAAAGAGCTGCTCTTGGAGTTTGGGAAAGTTTGAAAACCCCAAGAGGATGAATTCAACCACAGAGTTATTATTTTGCCTTTTCATTTTGGTAGTGGGGTATACAGTGTTTTTATTGACATCATATGTTAATTATGAAGTTGCTTCAGAGAGCTTGAGACTGAAATTCACGGCAGATGAAATGGTGACTCATTTTGACAGATCTTCAAGTCGGCAATTTTTAAAATGGTTAAGATGTTGAATCTTTTATCTTTCAAATACAAATGAAAAAGTGAAAAATTTTTACTCAAACCTCATTTTAAAAGTACAAAATAACAACGGATAGCTTTCCATCTTGGGCCCAGCAGAACAGCTCCTTCAGTCAAGGGTGCCAAGAAGAAACAGGAAGAGTCTGCCACCAACAAGGCAGTGAACAGAGAACACACTGTCAACATTCACAAGCACACCCATGGAGTGGGTTTCAGGATGTATGTCCCTCGGGTACTCAAAGAGATCCCAAAATCTGCCATGAAGGGTATGGGGACTCCAGGTGTGTGCCCTAACACCAGGCTCAACAAAGCTGTCTGAGTCAAAGGAATAAGGGATGCCCCATGCTGTATCCGGGTGCAATTGTCCAGAAAACGTTATGAGGATGAGGATTCACCAAAGAAGCTTCTATATGCTGGTTACCTGTTTGCCTGTCATCACTTGCAAAGATCTACAATCAGTTAATGTGGAAGAGAACTGACTGTTGGTTGTCAAATCAAGTCATAAAACTGCAAAAAAAAAAATAGCAGCAGATGTTTTCTGGCATCTTTTTTTGTTAAGTTGAAAATTAATCCTATTCTTAAAACATACATAGACATTATGTTATTTAGAATCCATTGTCTACTACATTGATGCGTACACCTCTGTATACAATTTCAATTATATATTTATTTAAGAATTTTTAAATAAACAAGTAGCAAAAAATTCAGAAAAGTTATCATTTAAAATTAAAGCAAATTTTTTGATAAATATATATTAGAAATGCCAAAGTTCAAAATACACTTATATTACTTTATTAAAAATGAAGTATATGAATAGTACACCTAAACAAATACAGAAACATTCAAAGGGATTGAAGTTTAGGTGCACTTATCTCAGATGAACATAAGTAAATTGCATCAAGCATACTGATTTCTGATTAGAGTGGATCTAATTACTTGAAATTTGCCTGTATTACAAATTGTAGAGTTCATTTCTCCACGGCTTATTTTTGTGACCATAAAGTGGCTTTCAGGGCTATAGAAAATACCATTTTTTGTCATTCTGACCCTGTCATTTAAGCAGTCTCCATCCCCCCCACATCTGCCTCTCTCTCTCTTCTCTACCTTTCTCTCTCTGTCTCTCCCTCTCTCTCCTCCTTTCTCTCTCTCTCACACACACACAGTAGGAAGTTTATTTAACCATTAGTAATTCAATAAACACTGGTGGAGCACTTACCTTGTGGATGCCTGTGTACCCTCAGAGATGCATTTGAGCCATAAACCAACAGAGAGGTCTTCCCTGGCCACAGGGCATAAAATAGCAACCTACCTCAACATTCTCTGACTCCCATCTCCCTGCTTTATTTTTTGCCATAACACTCATCACCAACTGAAATAACCCATATTTATTTGGGTTTTATGCTTGTTTCCTAAGTCTCCCTTCTGGAACGTAAGCTCCAGGAAGACGGGAACTTGGTCATCTTCTTTGCTATATTCTCAGTGCCTAAAACAGATAATAAATGACACAGTAGCTGCTAAACCAATATTGATTGAGTAGATGTAGGGGTAAATATTAAAATTAGGAAAACCCAGACTCTGCCCTTAAGGAATGTAATGTCTGAAGAAAAACTAAACACAGGGAGATAGAAGGCTGCAGAATTAATCTATGACTTTTGCAGAACTCTGAGGCTCCTTGTGGGATTGGAAGTACCACTGGACTGGGAAATTGTGCTCTCATCCTGACTCTGCCACTACCCCCAAGACAAATGTCTGCCTCTCCCAGCACTCAAGTTCCCCTGTGGGTTGGAAACAGGAAAATGACTCTGCAATCCTTTCTGGCTCTGGCATGGGTATTTCTCTGATTTGTTCCTAGAAATCTTCAAGCTGCAAGGCTTCCCTTCCACTCATATGACAGCCAGGCTGAATGGACCGTGGAATAGTGTCGGGTGGCAGGTAGAAGGCACACATGCTCCCTGAGTCCTGTGGGCCAGCCAGTGCCAAGCAGAGCTGACCATTGTACTCCCAGTCCACCTGCCCTTCCAAGCTCCTCTCTGAGCAGAGCACCTCACTTCTCTCCACTTCCTCTTCTCAGTCCCCCAACCAACTCTCCCCTGTTCCCAGTATCCTATTCACTGTCAGGCCCAAGGATCTTTAGAATCTGAAGTCCCTCTGGCCTCAGTGAGTTCATTCCCACTGACACCACTCCAGCTCACTGTCCCCTCTCCTCCCCCATGGCCTCCCTCCATTATTAAATGGTCTCCTAACTGGTTTCTCCATCTGTTGTAACTCCTCCAATATATCCCTCATGCCTCTGCCAAAATATTATCAGCCTCGCTCCCAGAACCTTCAGTGCCTCCTCTTATTTACAAGATAAAATGCCCACAACCTGGCACTTAAGGGAAACCAGAGTGGGAACAAGTGCTGTAGAAATTTACAGAGGGAAAAATGACTTCTGAATGGAGAGAGGGTGAACAGCTATAATCACAGGATGTCACAGGTCAAAAAGCCATTAAGTGGAAGGAAGAAGACATAAGGAAGACAGCTGACATGCTCAAATCAAAGGTATGAATGGCATCTTAGCACTAGAAGAGAGTCTTCTGGTCTTTGAGTGATGCTTAAAAACCAGTAGAACTTTACTGTGGGACACAGAGAAGCCTGGAGAACAGATGGACAAGCATGCTTGAGACATGTAATGTGGTCTTGAGCTCAGATTATTAGGACATTAGTAGCTGAGAGTAAAGGCAAATTGAGTTACTGAGTTTGACCACAGTGATCTATTAAAAGCAAATATCTTCAGCAAATGAGTGGTTCAAAAACTTGCAATATATTTACACAACGGAATACTATGCAGTAGAAAGAAAGAAGGAACTCCTACCTTTTGTGACAGCATGGATGGTACTGGAGAATATTATGCTAAGTGAATTAAGCCAGTTGGTGAAAGACAAATACTATATGATCTCACCTATAAGAGGAATCTAATGAACAAACTAAACCAATGAACAAAATAGAACAACAGGCATGGAACTATAGTACAGACTGACAGTGACCAGAGAGGAGGGAGAGGAGGATAATGGTGGAAGGAAGAGAAAGGGACTAGACAAAAAATATGTTTGGATGACCTATGGACATGGGCAATAATGTGGGAATTGACTGTGGGAGCTGGGGGTGGAATGGGCAGAGGAGGGCAAAGGGGGGGGGAAATGGGACAAATCTAATAGAATAACAATAAAAAGTGATCAAATAAATAAATGTTTAAAAAATCAAATGTCTGTACTAATTTTAATAATTATAAATTGGATATCAAAAAGTCTTCTAAAAGTAGACTTTGCAGGAAAAAATATTCACATACCATTTCTAAGAAAGGAAAGTATTTATTGAGTTCCAAGTGTATAAAAATCAAGTTATAGAAAGATAATTTAGGGTATCCTATTAAAAATAGGCTTCAGGGGGCTGACAAAGTTACGGAACCAATCTAAACTGCTGCCTTCATGAGTGGTTAAAAACAACAACAGCAACTGGACCTCAACCCTCCAGCTTTTCCCTTGAGCATGAACTACCTAACATGTAGCTTCTGGCTCCAGTATTTACTTTCCATGACTTTAGGCAAATACTCCCTCTAATTGGGTCTCATCTTCCTACATGACCAGCCTTATTTCTGAACACCTCCCACCCCAGCTACAAACCTCTATGAACTGATGATTCATGAAAGCAAACCACTTACAGCTCTAATCATTAACCAAATGATTGGATATACAGATATGAAAGGCAAAGCAGTTGGCATCCTTACCGTAGCACTGAGATATCACTTGACAAGCATGTCCAATTGTCGTGTGAACTATAAATAGTAAACCCAGTGACATTTATATAAGCAGAACCTGACCTATTGACTGCCTCTGATTTTCATCCCATTTAATTAGGTTTCACCTCTACAGTTGAAAAAAATAAATAAAAACTCTCCCATAAATACACCTCAGCGATTCAATGGACTGATTTTGTGACATTATATGGCATTGAGTTGTTGCCCTGGGAGAATTCTTCTGTGCATAACTTACACTCAGTTTATGTAGACTCTCCCATATGGATATAAGAAAGCTCAATGCACACACTTAGAGCAACACTCATCAGGTTTCCACAGGGAATCAACAGCTCTTCACTCAAGAGACTCAATTCCACCATGGCCTCTCCCACCTCTTTAGAAATGAAAGCAGAGGCTGAGTGAAAGTTCGTAAAGAAGCAGAGTGAAGCGGGGAGACAGGGGTAAGGGTGTGAGCAAAGGCAGGGTGATCTAGACAGAAGGTCTGATTGCAAGGAGTAGACAGTTTCTACAATGACAGGAAACACACTGAGGCAAGTAGACTGAAGTTACTTTGTGGAAACTCTAAATGGCATTACCAAAATGTTCTATGTCTTCTAGTAGAAATGTAGAAACACTGAAAATTGGGGGGGGGGGGTTGTCATTCAGATGATTTTATAGTTGGAGCTTTCAAATTTGGAAGTCAAAACATCTGAACTAGTTATATGACTTCAAGCAAATATGTAACTTCTTGGCTCTCTTACCTTTCTGCTAAAATAAAAATAATGTTATTAATCTCACAGTATACCACAGTATACGTATAAGAATCAGAGGACTCAAAGTTCAGTCTATACTGACTTGAACAATCAGTGAGACCACTGGCTCAGTTCCAGCAGAATTCAGGAATGAATGAATATTTAGGCATGGCTTTATCTGGAACCCAGATGATGTAACCAGGACCTGGATGGGTTTTCTTCCTCTGTTTCTCATCTCTACTTTCCTAGAATAGGTGCCATTCTCCAGGGAGCTCTCCCCACCTAGAGGCAGGCACTAGGGTTGCCAAAAACACTTAGAGATACATCCTCTCTAATCTGTGTGTTATGGGGAACATACTAGTTATCCTACAGAAATAAAGATTCTCACTCACAAAAAACAATCCAAGGACTCCTCCCATATCATTCATAGTTGTGAGATCACCTATGAAATTGTACACCAGACACTGTGGCTGTGACAAAGCTGGGAAATGCTGCTCACTCTGTACTTTTCATGGTTTCTACCCCATAACTGTAGATAGTATCAATCCCAGCTATGTATACCTAAAAAGGTTTAATGAAAAAATTCCCCAAGAGAAATGAAGTTACTGCTGGCAGGAGAATGATGCCAATGAATGATGGCAAGTCAACACTCAAATGCCCATATATATATATATATATATATATATATATATATATATATATATATGAGAAAGCACATTGTCTACATTAAATTATTGTATGAATACAAAGAGGAAGCTGAAAGCTGAAACCCAACCAGATTTCATTAGTTATTTTGGCAAGACAGACTGGAAGGATAGGTACAGAGAATGGAAAGGATGAACAAAACAAAAGGTACTTCAGGGCACATTGATAAGTCCTGGAGGACATGGATGTGGTGGATGAAGAAGAGAGGATTTCAAATCTTGGCAAAAGAGGATGAAGAATAAATAGAAATTAGGTCAAGGGAAGTCCATAAATGAATCACTTCAAGGACTTTGCACACATTGGGGCTGGTTCCCAAGTCCAGCAGTCATGGGGAAAGAAGTATAAAAGAATCCAAGGGATGAATAGTCACACATTCTACTAATGACAGGATATTCTTGTGGTTGACTCTCCCACCACTGAACAGGCTGAGAGTCTGACCTTAAAGACATTGCTAAGAGCCCTGTATTGAGGCCTTAGTCACCTTCTGCCATGGTAGGACACTCACTGGGATCTGGAAATAAGAAGGAAAGCGACAGATTAAGTCCATCAGCAGGCAGTGAAATCAGTAACTATCCTTTTGTATAATGAGGAGGAAGTTGCATTTCTGCCAATGTTCCAAAAGTTAGAAGTAGAAATTCTGAATTGTCTGAGAAAGAGCATTATCAGTAACAACCATGACAAAAAAAATAGATGCAGAAAATGCTCGGTGCAGTGCCTGACAGAACTAGAGTCCGACAGGTATTCATGTTGATGCCCCACCAGTGGCCAAGATGGGGCAGCAGTCCTCAACAAATTTGGTGCAGAAGGAACATACCTCAATATAACAAAGGCTGTATACAACAAACCCACAGCTGACATCACACTTAATGGTGAAAGATTGAAAGTGTTTTCTCTAAGATCAGGAATAGAACAAGGATGCCCACTCTCACCACTCTTATTCAACATAGTAGTGGAAGTCCTAGCCAGAGCAATCAGGCAAGAAAAAGAAATAAAAGACATCCAAATCAAAAAAGAACAAGTAAAACTGTTACTATTTACGGGTCATATGATCTTATCTATAGAAAATCCTAAAGACTCACACAAAAAACTGTTGGAAGTAATCAACTTTCCCTCTCCCAATTTCTAGCCATTTCCCAGACCTCTTCTTCTAATTGCATAAGAAAATTTTAGTGTAAAGAAACCTTTCCAGTTGCTTTATACAGAGAAATATAGAAAGAGGCCCATTTCCAAAAATGAGTAGGGGAAGAGATTCTTGGGCAAAGAGGGTCAGAAGTAATCCTAAGAATGAGGTTTGCAGCATTCAAAAATGACTCTAAAATGGCCCCTTAGGCATGACAGGGACAAGACAAATCCCATTTCAGAGAGGTACACAAAAATCCTTGCCTCTGGGTGGAAACCATGAAAAAGTATCCCCACACTTTAATTAGAAAGGGAAGGCCTTTGTGGTACCCATGTGCATTTTGGGAAAGTATAAAAATATATAACAAATTTCTTCCTGTACCCTCAGTGTAGCAAGCTTAACTCCATTTTTATCCACATCTGTCCACACACTGATGTAAAAAAGACACACTAAAAGCAGGAAACAGGTAGAATCAGTTAACTGTTCTCTGTAAGTGCCAAGCCACCTCATACACTTCCGACTTATTGCACTTTCTGCCATCTACTCCTTACCTGGTAACTGTCTTCCAGACTCCACTGGACAGTACAGGCAATTGTCACATGTAGCACACAGACCCAACACCAAAGTTGCCACAGATTTACTAAGTTCAGTCTTTTCCTGGCAACCCTTTCCCAAATATTACCAAGCATACTCACATTTTTAACCTGTTGCAGGAGCCCCACCTGTCTGTGAGTTCTATAAAAGGCCATTTTCCTTTTAAGAGTCCCAGGGAAGGGGAGGAGAGTCAGGCAGGATTTCAGAACTAACTGGAGCTGCAGCAGCTGATGGCTTCCTCGTTGGCTCACGGCTGCAGCCCACTCCACCACCAGCCTCCTCCACTTGGGGTTGCCAGATTGAGCAAATAAAAACACAGGACTCCCAGTTAAATTTAAATTTCAGGTAAATGAGTAATTTTAGTATAAGTATGTCCTGTGCCAAAATATTATCTGAAATTCAAATTTAACTGGTTTCTTGTATTTTGCCTGACACCCTCCTCCACCTAGCACTCTGAAACCCCACTCTTTTAGGAGTTCCTACAGCTCTTCCCTAAGGACGGAGCTCCTCCGTTTTGGCCACAGACTTCTCTTTTCCATGGTTCATACCTCCCACTCCTCAGAGGGAGGCTAAGTAAGGAACAAGTGGGCCCATACTCTCTCTGTTCCTGGAATCACTACCCACTCTGACCACCAGGCCCTGTAGCCTGGTTGCGCCCAGACTTCCAGATTTCCACACACAGGGGGCTCATTGTCTCTCCCTTTCACCTAGACCCTCATGGAACCCCAATCCATCAGACACACTGTATCTGTGTGACATATTCTTTTATTTCTGTTCAAAATGCTATCTTTTGGGGAGCCAAACTCCCATTCTGTGCATTTCTGGAGGTGTTGATCCTTTCTTACTCAACCCTAGGGGCAAGGCAAAATGACCTGGGAAGTATGGCTATGTGACCTAGGACTTGAAAGTCAAGTCTAGCCAGTCAAATTTCATCTTCCAGACCACATGGACTGTTCAGGGCGTGGCATGTACCCAGGGTCAAGTCAGAACCCTCCCCCAACTTCTCTGCTACAGCTATAAGTAAAGATTAATGTCTTCCTTTGGGATTATTGACTGTAAGGATGGTTTAAGTTGAAGTTCCTAAGGCCACCTTCTCTGACACCTTCTATGTTACTTTAGAAAGTAACATAAAGGTTACTTTCTAAAATAAGAGCCAAAGGCAGCTATAAAAAGGACCGAGAGAAGAGTGAAAGCCTTGATAGTGTTGTTAGAATGAGCATGACGTCCCTAAAACTGGAAGTCAGGGTTTTTTTAATTGAATTGAATACAGTAAACCATTTAATTTTTGCTAAAGCTAGTTTGAACTGAATGTGAATCCTAAGTGAAATAATATGTCTAAACCTCAACTGGATGTTAGAACCATGTTTGTTTGTTTTTTAAACAGATCTCCTTGGCCACATGAACATCCAGCAATGTGGCTGGGCACCTTCATTGTTTCATTGTTCCCAAATTCTCTATGACACTCAGGAGTTGGCCTGCTGAGAACATCCAAGCTTGTTAGGGGTCAACACAGCCTAGCTCAGTGATACAGTACAAACTGCTCTTCAAATAAGTACATGTACACATGTACTATTTCTTATAATACATATTCTGTGTTATTGGCAGGCAATCTGTGTTCAACATGCCATGTATATAATTCTGAAATGTAGGGCTACCAAACTCCCTGTGAGAAGAAGAGTTAATCATTGGTGTGGAAGCATGCCAAGTTAACCACTCAGAGTGGAGTTCCCTTGGATTCAGATGTCTGGGCGCATGCAGCAGATTGCTATCTGTGGATTGGTATACATGGAATCAACTGATAAGGAGTCACAACAGCAATAATAATCTGTGAGAAGCCAAGAGATGTGCCTGTAACTGTCTGTGGGGCACTGGAGTCCCAGGCAGTGACAGCGCTCTCCGTCGCACTGGAGCGAGCAGCAACAGCCAGGATGGGGGCATGTTCACGGTGCTCGCAATCTTCGAGGGCCTCTACAAACCCGGGAAATGAATGGGGCTCCTGACTTAAATTCCCTCCTCTATGATACAGGAGTTGGGAACTGACCACACACCTACGTCTGTAATTCCTTTCCTCCTTCTTTTTTATGCAGAGGGGGAAAAGAGATTATAAGTTAGTGCTTGGAAATCACTGGTCTTTCCAAAAAGAAAAGTCCATTAATCATACAGCTGGAGACAACAGTGGCATGTTATTAGCATAGAGGTAAGTCAAGTCACAGTACAGCTTCTAAGACCAAAGCCTGCCCTAGCCTGGTGGCTTAGTTGATTGGAATGTCATCCCGTGCACCAAAAGTTTGCTGGTGCCATCCTCGGTCAGAGCACAACCTGATTTCTCTTTCTCGCTCTCCATTATATCACAGTACAGTATTTCCTTTAAATGTTGACACTGATGTGCTTCACATTATCTAATCTTATAGAATGAGCACACTCCACATTGTATTATATTAAGGAGTTTATTTTATAGGAAAGAGTCAAATGCCAGACTCTGCACTTTGGGAAGTTACAAACAACCTGGGCAGAGGGGTGCTGGAGGGGGGAAGTGCTAAATAACTGAACTGGAGTCACTGTTGACACCTGTGATTGTTCCTAGGCCCCATTCCACATGGCTTTAAATCCCCAAGTCCTGTCTTCCAAGTCTGATCTTTCTCTACTTCTCCTTTCTATTTGCTCCTCTATCCTTCCACTCCTTGTGCCCATCAGTCTAATCTCACATCTCCCTATTCCTTCCTGCTCTCTCCCCCATCCCCTTGTCTCTCCATCCCACCATCCCCCTTCAGCTCTAGTGTCTCCATTTCTGTGCTTACTGTCCTCCTTCCCTCCTTGTCTCTAGCTCCCCTTCCCTCTCTCTGTCTTTTCCATTAGAAGCCTTCTTCTGTGTCCCCGTTATATTACCTTTGTCCACAGCTGGACATTTTTGCTCCTCTTTCTTTGCTTTACTCAATCGGGTTTTGAAATGTAATGTTTTCTTGCTTTCGGATTTCTTTTTGTTCGAATGCCCCACCTTAAATGCTACGTCACTCATCTGAACACTCTTTACCAGGTTCCTTGTCGACTCATACAGGTTGAATTCCAAATCCCAGGTCCTGTTGTGCTTTACAGAGTTCATTTGTTCTTTGAAGTTCTTCAGATCCTGCTTTATTGAGGGGGAAATTTTGAAGCAGAATGTTAGCTCAAAGTTCGAGGAGCTTTCTTTTTTCGACATGTCCAGTAAGAACTGCATACTGAGGGTCATCTCCTCATTCCCTGCCCGTTCCTTGTCATCCATCAGCCTGGTCATTTCTCTGATGGCCTCTTCCCCCAGCTGGCTCTGGTCCTGTTTCACCAGGTAGGACATGGCATGAAAAAATTCCTGGAAGCTGATGTGGCGGAAGCTATAGAACTTCTTGATGTCAAGTCCCTCTTGGTAGTCATGGCTGCTCAGGAAAGCAGCAAGGCTGGGCCCATCCAAATTGTGCTTCCTGAGGTCAGCTTCTTCAAACAGGAACCTCTGTTGCTGGATCCCCTGAGCTGCCAAGGAGCACAGACCTCTCAGGACCTTGTGTCGGGTAAGCTCGGGGCAGCCCTCACTGTCAGTAGGTGGCAGGAAGGTGGAGACATAGGCCATGAAGATGTCGGTGTCATTACTGGGACTCTCTGGGAACTTTCCACCTCTCTCCATCTGCCCTTTCAGCCAGGAGCAGACCACCCAGCAAATGCCTGGAACCTGACATGCTTTGTAGAGAACGTCATTTCTACATACAAAATCAATGGCCATTTTGGCTTGCTCCTCATCTGTGAAATAGGAGTGGAGGTACTTCTCCTTCTCACCATCAGAGAAGCCCAGGACATGGACATGGCATGGTTGTTTCAGCAAGGACTGCAGGTTCCGCAAAGCCAGAGGCCGCGTGGTGATGAGAAGGGAGGACGTAGGAAGTACCTCTCTCCTAATTAGACGGTGCAGCATGTCCTCTGTGCGAGTGGGTCCCAGCCTCGTCAGCCTCACCGCAAAGGGCCTCGGCAGCTCATCGTAGCCATCCAGGATGAACAGGAGCCGCTCCGGCTGCCTCCGAATCTCTGTGACAGGTGCTTTATTGTCCCCACAACACCAGATGAGGAGCTGGTCCAGCGTGCCCTCTGGCAGCAGGACCACTTCTCTGCAGCTCACATAAAAGACATAATCAAACTGGCCTGGATACAACCTGCCAGTGGCCCAGTCCAGCACCATTTTTTTTGCCAGTGTTGTCTTTCCAGTACCAGCCGACCCTTGTAGCACCACTACGGATGGGCCTTGGTTGGGCTCTTCCCCTGAATCAAACAGAGCCTCCACCGTGACAGAGCTGAGCTCCTGCCCCTGCTCCTGGGGAACACTCCCTGAGCTGGACTTGGCCACCAGGAGCAGCTGATTGTAGCTGCAGCTGACTCCCTCTTCTTGCCTCTCCTCCAGGCAGCGCACGTACTCTCGGTACACGTCTCTGTAATCTGAGCCAGACACGTGGGGTATTAGGTAGTGAGATGGGAATACAAAAAAGAGAAAATGACCCTTCAAATTCTGGACTCTGCTCTTTAGTTTCATATTCTATGCTCTCTAACTTGTATCTTCATGAAGGTTTTATTGGGTTGGCCAAAAACGTTTTTGTGAGGTTTTTTCCGTAAAATAAAAGACACATTTTTCATTTTCACCAAAAACTTTATTGATTTGGATATTGTGAGTATGTCGGCTATCTCCTGCATGGTGAACATTGATTGTTGTCAAGTAATGTCTCGATTTAATCGCTATCAACTTCAACTGGTCTACCCAACCATGGAGCATCATCCAGCAAGAAATCTCCAGTACAAATCATTGCAAACTATTTTTGACACATTCGATCAGTCATAGCACCTTCTGCACACACTGCACAAATCTTTTTTTGCATTTCAGTTGCATTTTTACCTTTCTTGAAATAATGAAGCATAATGTACTAGAAATGTTGCTTATTTTCTTCCACCTTCAATATAAAAATAGCTACACAAAAATTCATCAATTTTGATTAGTTTTTAATGTACGCTGATATGACAGCTGTCACAATACAGCCTAAAAAAATGTTTCAAAAGAAGTTAAAGACAACTAAGAGCTACTAGGGCCCTCTGATGGAAAAAATCAAATGAACTTTTTGGCCAACCCAATACTTACAGCTTCATGGGGAGGTACCACTGTACATATATACGAATGTGTATGCATGCATGTATGCATTTGCATGTATGATGTTCATGTGCACATCTGTGCAAGTGTGCAAGGTGTGTTTAGTGCGTGAATATGTGTGGGAAGGGGGTGAATGCTTGTCTCCACCCATGCTTGTGGGAGTATGCTTACAGAAGCTCGTATATTTTTCTGTAGAGAAGGCATGTCAGTGCGCATCAGCAAGTACATGTTAGTAAAAATATGTGTATGTGCAAAAGCCTCCATGTGCATGAATGAGTGTGCATGTGAAAAGTCCCCATTTGAAATGGTGAGAGCAGAGAGGCCAAAGGGAAGGGAAGCTGTGGGATGGGAAAGCCGTAGGAGCCTGTTCTAGGTAAAGGTCAGGACAGGTGGCGCTACAGACAAACCAGCCCCTGAGCAGGAGTCTGTGGAACCTCAGATGGGCATGAAAGGCACCTGCAGAGGGAGCACAGGCACCAGCAGACACTCTCCCCTCAGCACCCCACCAGAAGGGATAGGATGAAGCTTTACACCCGCCCCACTCTCTGGGGCACCATCAGTCCACCAGTTCCTTGAGAGAGCTGGGCACAGGAGCAGGCTGTCCTCTCTGAGAGTCAGCCTGAGCCACCTGCCAGGAGAGTAGCTAGGGAGAGGTCTGGGGCCCATCCTTCTGGTTAGTGGAAACCCTTCACCAACATGCCCCCAATCTTTAAGCCCCATTCTCCATAGTCTCCCCTTCTCTGGAACTACAACTGGAGATAGGAGGTGGGGCAGAGTGGCCAAAAGATATGCTAATCTTTCTGTAAATAAATCTCCACCCTTGCCTCAGGCCCTTCACCCCACAGTTATCAGAGTCTTCCGCTGGACACTAGTAGGACCATTAGGACCCTCAGGCATTGGAAAGTTTTTGGAAATGTCACGGGGCAGGGGAGTCCCAATGCCACCCTGGCCTCCCCTTGTCCCCTGCTATACTCACCATTTAGGCAAATGTGGCTGAGCTGGTCTACAAGTTCTAATAGGTTCATGACCTTCAGGACCTTGAGCACCACTTTCAGAGCCTCCTGTGCACCGTACTTCGAAATCAGCCGAGAAGCCAGGTCCACCCGACTCAGGCCCTCCAGCTCCCCTCGGGCCAGCTCTTGGCCCGCGAGCAGGGTTCTATCCCGTAAGTGGAACTTTAATATCTTGAAGTCATGTTCATTAAGATCACTCAAGGCCCAAAGCAATGCCTCCCGTGGGTTGCTGGCCGGGGCCATGGTATTCAGTGTGAAGTATCAAGTTCAGACCTGTGTGACCTGGAGAAGTGGGTGGGGTGAGAGGTGAGGAGAGGAGAGATACACCTGCTGAGAGAAGAGCAGCCTGAGGCACCTCAGTCTGCCCTGCTTTCTGGGTGCTTGGCAAGCTGATGAGCACAAGTTCAGGAGAGAGACACATGCCAAGTTCCAAGAAAGGCAGGGAATGACCAGGAAAATTCCCTGATTGCTTTTTCATTATTGTCTCTGTGGTAAATAGAAGTAAGGTATGTGGGTGTGTTGATCTCTCTATCTATCTATCTTTCTCCACCCCTCCTCCCTCCCTCTCACACGTACTGTTTAGCAGGCCCTGTATGCCTCCTTAAGCAGTTTGGGTTAATAAAACAATTATATTTTTCTGGGACTTCAGGCAAGAAGGTAAAAAAAAATCTATACTCATAAGCCCACTGGCCTCACATATCAGCCTCATGGACTCAGTAACACACAGAATTTCAAAGCTGGAAGTCTTCTCATTCTGATAAGGAGACAAGTTCAAAACATGATCAAAGAAATGGCGGCAGCCCGGGATGGTGTGGCTTGGAGGGCTGGGCATCATCCCACAAACAAAAAGGTCACCAGTTCGATTCCTGGTCAAGACACAGTCCAGGTCCCTGGTTGGGGGCACAAGCAAGAGGCAACCAATCAACATTTCTCTCTCACATTGATGTTTCTCTCCTTCTTTCTCTCTCTCCTTTCCCGTCTCTCTAAAAATAAATGAGATTTTTTTAAAAAAATTAAGTAAATAAATAGAAAGAAAGAAAGAAATGGCAGCTTTGAGGGCTCCCTTTGTGCTGGGTGATTAGCATATATTATGTCTTTTGCCCATCACAGAAACTGTCTTGGGGTGCCTCCAGACGAGAAATTTGACAGTCAGAGAAAAAAAGATTTTCAGAATTTTCCAGAGCTAGACAAGGAGGCATAGAAGCAAGACTTAAATACTGGTCTATGACCTGGATAAATACAGAGACAGAAAGAGATGAAAACAAGAAGACAAAGTAAACAGGCACAGAAGTGAGGTAGTTGGGCTAAATGCTACCCGGAACTGAAGAGATATGTAGAGACAAAAGCAGCAGAGACAGAAGAGCAAGGTCTTGAGGTGTGTCTGACACAGAGAACTACAGTTCTGGCAGGGTGGCAGTCTCCAGAGAAAGAAAATCAACAATTGATAGGAAGCTTTCAGAGTTCAGGATTACACCTGTGATCTAACGCCAGTGGGGACTCCATCTCAGTAGTAAAATGTCTGAGAGGGAGCACAAGGTATTTGGGAATGAGGAAAGCTGCTGAGATTCAAATATCAGCATTTTGACTATATAGCAAAAGAAGAGACAATTTTAGCAATATGTTAGGATACAGGGACTTTGGCTGCAAGTCATAGGGCAATGTGGAAACGCAGGCTGGTGGATGCAGGAGCAATTTGCAATTAAGCCTCAGGCTCCCCTGCAAATCTCTGTCATTAGCAGAGGTAATTCAGGAAAGAACAAGAGAAGACAGCACTAGCTCTGGCTGGTGGCTCAGGTGGTTAGAACAGCGACCCAATATACCAAGGCTTGATCCCTGCTCAGGCCACATACAAGAATGAATCAATAACTGCATAAATAAGTGGAACAACAAATCGATGTCTCTCTCTCTCAAAAAAAATCAACTAGAGAGAGAGAAAAAAAAAACACATCACTAGAGCCAGCCTAGAAGTGCCCTGTAGGCTGTTCAGTGGGTGTAGGCTGGGAGAGCTGGAGGTGAGCCAGGGATGATGAGCTCCCTGTTGCAGGAGCCCAACAAGCAAGGTCTTAGGGATTGGACTGAAACAGATTCCTTTTCTGATCAGACAGCTTCCCAAGCCAGGCCTGGTCCACTAGTCCAAACCCACAAATTCACTTTTGCTGGGTAAGGCTGTTATTAAAAGGCTGGGTATGAACCTAGACATCTACCCTTACATCCAGTATAAAACCCACCAGGCCCTAGTACACACAGGGCTAGACCAGATGAAGAAGCATAAACACCCACATGTACCATCTGACTGTCATTGGATGAACACTACTCACCAGAGGAGAATTTGACTTCATTCCTCCACATATTAAAGTTGAGAAACAAGGAAGGAGCCAAAGGAATGAACTCTTCTGCCACCAACAGTAAATGAACCCAACAGACCCTGCATCTCCCTCTCTGGAACCCCAGCCCTCCTCTCCAACTTGACTCCATGCCAGGCTGGGCAGTTTGACTTGAGAAACAAAAGAATTGAGGCTCTGTCACCACCACATCCTTGGCCACAACACCCTTTCTTTAAGTTGTTGAAACCACCGAAGGGTGTGCTCACATCCACCAAAGTGTAAAAGGAAGAAGACAGGAGCTTCATGAAACAGGAACCAAAATGAGGAGCAAAACAAAGTCCTAGAAGGTAGCCAGTCAGAAGGCCCAGAGAGCCAGTGGCCCGGGGAGCCCTAACAGAGCAGAATGGGGTTCTTAGAAAGATTCTCTCCACGGAAAAAGGAATTGACACTTTTACTGGTGTCACTGACCTTCAAAAAAATCCTACTGAGTTGCTATTAGACGTATGGGAAAAACTAACAATAAATACCAAGAATACTAGACAAGGAAGTAAAATGAGGAAATTACTAGCTGTAGCAAGAAATAACAAAGGAAAAATAAAAGTTAGAAATTTACATAATAGTAAGTTACAACACTCAGGTGTAAATAATATTTGCATAGAAATAATAATGTAACAACTGACTATTGTTTTAACTAAAATGTATAACTATACTGAAAGGATAATGGTGGACCACCCTGGAAGTCAATAGACAGTGCCTAAAATTGATGCATCAGAAGGTAATGGTATACACGCATTGAAAAGGCAGAGATGTAAGGAGAAACCATTTAAAATCTAAAGTAGTTGCCCCCAGAAGAAAGACTGGCATGGTGGCAGGAGGGGTGAACTGGAAAACTACTGTATTTGGAGCATAATCTTTTTAATTCTAATTGTCTTTCTAAACTATGAGTATGTGGCACTCTGATAAAAAAAAAAATTAACAACAAAAAGATAGGGGGTAAAGAAGTGGAAATGTGTAGCTGCCAAAAGAAAAACATGTGCAAACAAATCTTTCAAGACACTTTGGCAGCAAAAGGAGTCAGAGGGGTTCTCAGGTAGTCGGAGTGAAGACACAGTTTCATTTGTTTTAACATGGGGAAAGGTGGCAAATGCTAACAAAACATCCAGCAGAGGAGTCAGGTTAGAAATGCTTGCAAGGGAGAGAGAGAAGTGCCAGAGGAGAGAATGGAGAATGAGGATTGGGATAGGATTCAAAGCCTTTGGCAGGAGGATGGAGAGAACATCCAGGTCTGAGGAGAGTGAGAGAGGCTATTTGGTAGAACTAGGCAGGTCTGTGGGGTCTGTGGTCAGAAGATGAGGAGTAGCTGTGTCTGGTGGTCCCTGTATTCTCCATGAAAGATGGATAAGAGCATCCCCTAAGGGTGAGAGGCTTGGTGAGGTGGGGGGGAGCCTCTCCCGTGCACCTTTCCTCCCCTTGCAAGCATCCCCTGCCCATTGCTCAGGGAATTCTCCTGGAGTTCAGGAGAACAGGCAGGGATGGGAATTAATCTCTCCCAGAGCCTTATCCAAGCTGAGGCTAGAGACAGAAACATGGCAGCAAAGAGAGTGAGACCTAGAGACCTAGGTGGGAAAATAGAGTGAGGAGCAGCCTGTAGCTCCCATGTGTGACAAAAGAGAGGAGGGAGGCCACTTACTGTGAAGGCTCCAGGTCTGGAGATCACTGGGCTGGGAACTGAGAATCACTCCTGAAGGCAGTAGAATTGAGATGCAAAAGAACCAAGTTTAATTAGAGGGTGGAGGCAGAAACTGAAATGAGATCTGTCTCCCTGTTAACCCTGGCCAGGCTGTAGGCAGAACTGACAACTGGTACAATTAAGTCCCAACAATGGAAGGGATGCAGACAAAAGACTCAGAGACCAAGGGTGTCAGAAGAGCTACAAAGAGGCACAAGAAAGAAATGAGCAGACAAAACAGAAAGTCAGCAAGAGAGACTGATGAAGCTAGCTGATAGGTACCATGCACTCTTGCTTGCTCGCTGGCTCTCTCTCTCCCCCCTCTTCCTCATCCCTTTATCTTTCCATCCCTCCCCACTCTCTCACATGGGCAAGCATGTGTGGGCAAGCATGTGTGCACACACATACCCACACACAGTTATATACTAATTCTATAAATAGGGTTCAGCCTACCTGGATCCCTCAGGCAACCACTGAAAAGCCAGGATCCTGGATGTATGCACTCCCTTGTCCTGGACTATCAGGATCCCTAGGAAGACAATTACCAAGATCTCTCTCCACCTGCCCCTGAACTATGTGGCTGGAGAAAAATACAAAAACTGACCAGATCCTTGAGGTCTCCAGGCTCCACTGGGTCCTCCCATAATTGATCAGTGAGTGCCTTTGATGGCTTACTCTCTGCCCTTCTTCCAAACACTGTCCATTGACCCAAGGCTGAACCCCACCCTTGCACTGCCATTCTGAGCAGACCCGACCACCTTGCCTCCACTTCCCTGAGGAAAACTTCATTTGACAGGAGCTCCTACCGCTCCCCTTCCCTCTCCAAAGTGTCTCTGATTCTTCTTCATCCATCCCTTTACCCTTTCCTACCAAAAAGAAAAATCCTTAGGCCATCAATATAAAGGCAAAGTTCTTGACAATGAAGTGTCCACACCCAACTCATATCCACACACGAGTAGAAGGTCCCAAGGTTGTGTATGGTCAGCTGGGACAGCAACATATCTTCTCCGGGGTGGTTCTCTCCTCTGGACTTCTTACCATGGAATGACTTCAGGGCACCAGCCCAGACTAAGGCAGGCTCCCCCCAGGTACCTATAAGGGAGGTCATAGCCCAGGGCAGTCTCTCCTGAAGGTCCTTCACCCTGGGCAAGACCATCCCTCTCATCCAGGCTTCTCCATTTGCATTCCCCTTCCTGCCTCGTTTCATTACATGGCTCCCCTAACTCACACTTGCATATTCAATCATTCTCTCTCCTCTAGACCCTGACCCTTAGTTTAAAAATATACCTAAAGCCCTTGCAGCCTAAATTGTCACCCTCTCAGTCCTGCTGTTCCCCCAGCTACTGCTTTAAATGTCTCTCTTCTTTCCCAGCAACTTCCTTAAGAGAGAGAGTAGCACTCATTGCCATCATTTCAAACTGACCACTCTTTCACACCTGAATTCTGGTTTCCTTGGCATGCCCAGCCCCCACCCTGCTCCCAGCCACAGCCCAATTCCACCAGGGCTGCTGCAGATCCAGGATATCAAATCCAAGAGTCACTTTTCAACCATTCTCTGATAGGCTGTTCACCTGTGTTAGGGGGAATTAAAAAAAAAAATAATGTATGTCTACCCAGGGGACTGACAGGGGAGCAGGATTATGTGAATTCTAATTATAGAAGGCATCTCCAAGGGAAAAGCAGTTCTTGGGCATAAGAGTCAGGGCTAAGAAACCCAAACTCACACACCCAACTTGACAGCTGGATGCTGGGACTTGACCTAATTAAGGGAGATGATAGGTTTCCCGACAAACAGATGTTATCCCTCCCAATATACCAACGAGGAAAGTGAGGCTCAGAAAAAAAATGATAGATTGTCCAAAGTTACACAGTGAATTAGGATCAGACCTCCTTTCGTTGCATAGTAATGGCAACAGCTACCACTTAACAACTGCTGGATATCAGGCATATGCTAAGCACTTTACAGAGCATTATTCGTTTAATCCTCTCCCAAAGGGCAGGCTAGAATCTCCACGGGGCCACTCTACAATTCTGCTGCAACGTCTAATGAACATTTCCATGGTGGCACATCCAACAACGATCTTTTCCCAAAAACCTGCTCCACTTGTAGTTTTCACTATCTCGTTAAACAACTCCTTCTCACTAGTTAGCACCAAAAAATTGCACTCATCTTCCCTTTCACACCTTACATACAGAAAATCCTCTTGTCTCCACCCTCAAAATATACCAAAATCTGCTACTTCTCACCACTTGCACTGCTACTGGTTTGGTGCCAACCACTACCATTTCTCACCTAGAGTACTTAGTATCTCCTACCAGTATCTCTGCACTTTCTCTCTCCCCCAGTAACCACCCCCCATTACATTCTTCTCAAAGCAACCAGAGTGATCCTTTTAAAACTAAGACAGATCATGACCCTCCCCTGCTCAAAACACCACAATGGTTCCCTATCTCACTCAGACTAGAAGGCAAAGTCCTTCCCAAGGCCTAGGAGGTCTTTAATGATCTGCACCCCCAACCCCTATTTAAAGGCCCATCTCCTGCTACTCTCTTGCTTGATCTTAACACTCCAGCCATCAAATAGCCTCCTCAAACATACCAGGCCTGCTCTTGCCTTAAGGCCTTTGTACTAGCTGCCCCCTCTACCCAGAGGCTCTTCCTCCCCATGGCCACTTTCCTCACCTTTTTCAAGTCCACTTAAATCTCATATTCTCGTTGTGACTACCTTAACTCTTCACAACTCCTGATTCCTACTTAATTTCTGCTACATTTTTACTTTTTTCTTAGTACTTATTACCTTCTAACATACTATATAAGGTACTATTTATTTTCCACTCCCATC
The DNA here is from genome assembly GCA_004027475.1 of Anoura caudifer. Classification (NCBI taxonomy): domain Eukaryota; kingdom Metazoa; phylum Chordata; class Mammalia; order Chiroptera; family Phyllostomidae; genus Anoura; species Anoura caudifer. The sequence goes on along the minus strand of PVKU01004873.1, from coordinate 115,082 downwards.
TAGAATGTAAACATTTCAGGGATATCGATTTTTGTTTTGTTCACTGATATATCCCAAATGCCTAAAAAAAAAAAAAAAGCGTCTGTCACATATTCAATTTGTTGAATGAATAAAGCAACAGACTGACACCTTACGACGCTGTCAAAATAAAACCCTTTTTTTTATCAGACACTTTTGACAGTCATTATGCCACTGAAGTCTGAAAACACAATTTGCGGTCCTTGTGCAGCTCTCTGCCTCCATCTGCCGGCAACTGCTCAGACTGTCTTTTCTTTTCCGGCGGGTCACAAGTTTGTTAGGAACTATTCAGCTCGCTCTTACTCAGTGTGCGTCGGACCAAGATCAAAGAGCACAAAATCACAGGAGAAAATTGTAGTGCCGTGAAAAGCATCACCAGCAACCAATAGGAACAAAGATCTTGCCCACGCGGTGCGTTCTCAGCCAATCGTGCTGTCAATGTTGCTAACTTACTCCTTTCCGCTCCATGCTCCTTCTCTCTCGACAAGATGGCCACACCGGCAGTATCAGGGAGTGTTTCTGTGGCCACTCCAGGCCCAGCTGAGGCCCCCGCCCCAGCCCCAGATCCGGCCCCGGCCTCAGCTCCAGCGCTGGCTACAGTTCCAGCGCCGGTTCCAGCTCCCACTCCAGCGCCAGCCTCTTCCCCAGACCCGGCAGCAGCTGCGGCTGCGAGCGCGGCGCCGGGCCAGACCCCGGCCTCGGCGCCGGCCCCAGCGCAGACCCCGGCGCAGTCGCTGGTTGGCCCTGCTCTCCCGGGCCCCTTCCCCGGGGGCCGTGTGGTCCGGCTGCACCCGGTCATTTTGGCCTCCATTGTGGACAGCTACGAGCGACGCAACGAGGGTGCTGCCCGAGTTATCGGGACTCTGCTAGGTGAGTGTTCAAAGAAAATTGACGTCCTCTTCTAATCCCTCTCCCCTTTATCATACTCCCCATTGATCTCTTAGCTGTTTCTCTGCGATATTATCTTCCCAAGGAACTTGAAACTCTCCTGCCTGATTGCTGTCATTTGGGGCAACATAAGATATGTAAGGAGTAGTTATGTATTAAATACCGTGTGCCGAATGATTTACGTTTTAATCTTCCCAGTAGCAGCAGTCAAAATCCCTTGACTCCCTAAGCCTGGTGACCACGTTTCCCCCCTTATCTATGGACTAAACACCTTTCTTTTCCAGGTGTTTACAAAGAAGTTCCTAACCAGTTGTCCAAAGGGAGTATCTGTTAAAAGATATCCCTCTCAACAAGTAAACCTATTTTTCAGGAACCCATTCAGGGCTTCTGTAATCATCTGCTGTCCTAAACGTGTAAGCCGGATACTCTGTCCTCGGTCTCGCTGGTGCTCGTCCTTAAAGACCCAGTCCCCCCAAGTTGTCTCTGATTCTCTATTTGGACTCAAACAATTGCATTGTCTGTTTATTGTATTGCTTAACCTTCACATTGGAGAATAACCTTTTCCCTACCCATGTTTCAAATTTGGGGGATAGTTGTTTTATGTTAAAGTAATTTGTGAAACAGAAGCACTGAAGAGGAATTACTGGTAACATATTCCTTTCTCTGGGGACTGCTGGTCCCATCAAAATCATTTCCACCCCATCTTCATTAAAAATTTTAGATGCCTTTGTGAATCCACTCCAATTAACATGCATCATTTCTCTTTCTTATCTTGAACTTGTAACAGCTCTCCTACCTTAGAAGGCAATTGGTGTATTGCAAAGAGGACATGATTTGTAGGCAGATTCCACCACATATTAGCCCTGAGCTTTGGGACCAATCACCTGAAGTCTGGTTCCTTCAGGAGCTACTTTAGACTCGGTCTCTGTGAGAACTGCATTGTTACAGAAAGCATCTAACTGCTGGCACACTTTTGGTACAAAACAGCTGTTGGCTCCCCTCCTCCACCAACCACATCAGGCCTGTACCACCCCTAAAACACCCGCACATTCTCCCCCTTTTTCTTTGAGAGCGTAGCATTTTACAAAAATTTCAGTTAATCCATTATCTTCCAAACATAGCCATGGTTTTTCTCAAACCAAGCCTTTGTATTCTCTTTGCCACAAGTGCCTTCCCTACTACACCGCCCCCTCATCCCGCTTATTTGTTTCTTTAGTTCCACTCACCTTCCAGGTTCCCAGGAACAGTGTTCGATATTGGTCCTTCATCCCGTACTTCCACCCTCACCCCCATTCTCAGCCTCCCAAATATGATAGTGTTCCGTGACCATGCCCTGCTTGGAGCTTGTAGTAAATGATGTCTTCATCACCAGCTTGGCACTCACAAGTACTTTTTCGGCTTCACTGTCAAATTTTCCAAACTCACTGGAGCTGTTTAACTAAAGAAACAGTTCTGTACTCAAGATCTGTGCTTAAGTGCCCCAAATATCACAGCGACTCTAGTCAGACAAGTGTAGTCCTCACCTTCAGATTCTCTTCCAGACAGACAGCCATCGTGGTACAGGGTTAGCTGTTACAGAGGTAGTGCTTGCTGAAGAATGAAGCATGGATTCTTGGTAGGGACTTAAACATTTTTCCCAGTTAGACACTAATATATGAAACATTTCATTTAGTAAAATGAAGTCACTGGTGCTATTTATGTATCATAAAACTGTTGGGTACTTAGAGTTCAGAGCTTGATAACACCAGCTCTACTGAAACCTTAAGTTGAAGATGAAGGCATATTCTTTTATGCAAATAATTAGGATATAATGTGGCCAGTGCTCTAATAGAAGGTGTCCTGGTGGCATAGAAATAGGGAAGACTTAACTATTTCAAAAGCTTGAAGTGGATGGGGTCTGTAAGATGCTAATGAGAGGTCAAGTAAGATAAAGAATATATACCCATTGGTTTTGGGGACATAGTTTCGCCGAGGAGCTGGAATCCAAGTAAGGTGGAGTCATCCACTAACAGGTATAGGCCTGGTTGCAATCTGTGCTGGAGAGGGAGACGCTTGAAGCCTGGGGACAGGAGTTAAATAGAGAAGTCAAGGGACTCGCAATCTTGGTGAGGTCGAGAAACAGGTGTGCTCAGTGGAAATAGACTTATCAGAACTGCAATAGAAGTTTGTGGTATAAGACTGGCATCGGTGTTGAAGGTTCACAGACAGGTTTCTAGGTGATGATGGGGTTAAGGTTAGGACCATAGGATCGGAGGTACAGGTGAAGCTCCCTCAACTGTGTTCCCTGAGCCTTGGCCACTGTAGGGGTGGTCTTTGTAGACTTAATTGAAATCTTCCAGGTATCTCTTCAGACTAATTACAGGGAGAAAGTCTAGAAGCTGAAAATGAAGGTCACAGTAAAGATCTGGAGTAGGGACTTGATAGTGGAAAGTAAGGCAAAAGCAGACCTTGTGAAAGAAGAGTAGACCCTATTTGTTGATGGCTAAAGGAAGGAGTTATAGGTCTCTCCAGAGTTTCATTTCTCTGGAAAATCCTGGTCCCTTTGAGGCACATGGCTGATCTATTTTTAGAAAGGGGAAGGGAAGGAGAAAGAGAGGGAGAGAAACATCAATGTGTGGTTGCTTCTCGTGCGCCCCCCACTGAGGACCTGGTCCACAACCCAGGCATGTGCCCTGACGGAATTGAACAAGCAACCCTATGGTTCACAGGCCACCATTCAGTCCACTGAGCCACACCAGCCAGGACTGTTCATCGACATTGACTCTAAATATCTGAAAGCATTGGGTAAGTGATCAGGGGCTGTTAAGGGACTTCGGATTGCATAACACATGGACAATTCTCTCTTGCAGGAACCGTTGACAAGCACTCAGTGGAAGTCACCAATTGCTTTTCAGTGCCTCACAATGAGTCAGAAGATGAGGTGAGTAGGGGGTTGAGCTGCCCCTGTGCAGGGGTAGCTGTTCTTTTGCTAGGCTCCCCTTTGGGCCCTCTGCCACACGCTGTGTTGTGTTCATCGTAACTAGAGCTCCTACAGTTCACAGAGCTTCGTTCTGTTTGGACATGCCTCATGTGCCTCTTCTGGCTGGTGGGCGGCCTCTCGCTCTTTTTGTCCATTTTTTCTCTGGACTTCTGGTTTCTGAGCTTCCTTTTCTGCCTTCTTAGGTGGCTGTTGACATGGAATTTGCTAAGAATATGTATGAATTACACAAGAAAGTCTCTCCAAATGAGCTCATCCTGGGCTGGTAAGTTGAATGCAGAGGGAATTCAGTCTCAATAATTGCCAAGGCCTCCTGCCACCAGAGTAGATATTGTACTCCTTGTTCAGGAGACAGTATGGAAGGTGTACTAACTCGAGGAACTATGAATTCAGTGTGTTTGCTAGCAGTTCTGGTTCTCTGAAGCCAAAAGTGTTTCTTTTCAATTGCAGCTTTTTCTGAACAAGTCTTTTTTGCCTTGCTGGTGACTTGGAATTTTTCAAGAGCTCTAAATCAGCTTTTGATTCGATTTGATAATAGTTTTCAATGTGTTTATTGTTTTAGTATTTGCAGTGTCACTAGTATCACTGCCATAGGGATGTCAGGTACCACGGGACACCCATGCCACCATCGTGCTTGGTGTTGACATCGCATGTAGACAGGCGTCCTCAGCCATGTGTTGTTCTCCAGGTACGCGACAGGCCATGACATCACAGAGCACTCGGTGCTGATCCATGAGTACTACAGCCGCGAAGCCCCCAACCCCATTCACCTCACCGTGGACACGAGCCTCCAGAACGGTCGCATGAGCATCAAGGCTTATGTCAGGTGAGCAGGGTCCTGGGCCCCAAGGGCATACATGCTTATCTGGTCCCTGCCAGACGTGGAAACCCACATCTACCACAGGCAGTTACAACCCTCTGCCTCCTGAGGAAGCCCGTTCCTCACCCAAGAGTGGTCATTAGAAGGGCTTTATTCATTTACTCTGAAACATGATCTGTCGTGGAAATTTCCATTCCTTGACCCTAGCTGTACCCCAGATTTCTGCGCAGTGCTCTCAACCGATTTCAGATGGCAGCCCTTTAGGTGTTTGAGCGTGGTGTCATGTTCTTCGTGTCATTTTTCCTGGAAGCCAGCTCCACACAGTGCCTCTGGCCAATCCTTACATGGTGTTCTGGTTATGGTCCTTCACCACGTTCTCTGCTTTTCTGAGCTACCTTTTGTAGCTTGACCTTGTCCCCAGAACTAAGCACAGGAGTTAGGGTAGTACAAATGAAGTACTGCTGTCCTTATTTTGACATGTTTAGAAACCCAGGATTACGTGCAGTTTTGAGGGCCGTAACGGGGCAGTGTTGACCTACAGAGGCAGTGAGAGTGCTGGTTGATGGGGCGTGTCGGGGAAGGCGCTCTCGCTTGCTGAAGAAGGGGGCTGCTCAGGGAGTTGGGAGGATTCTGTTTTCTGTTTAGAGTGAAGGCATTCATTAAGTTTGTATGCTGTTTAACTTTGTGCTCTGTGTCTGATGCTGATGTAATAGTTAACTACTACGAGATAAGACAAAGGGGTGGATTCCGAGTCCTTATGGCCAGTTGGTGTACCACTAAGCTCTACCTGTTGCTTGATTTCCCACCTTTCCAGATATTTTATACCCCTTCAGATCCAGTTGAAAGTGTATAGTTAACATAGTAAAAGCAGCCACCCGTAGTGAGATGACTTACAGCACCCAGTCTCACCTTGGTGGGCTGGAGTCCATTTATTTTTTAGATGCAGATGAAAGGTTCGGTTCCAGAAGAGACCTGTCCTGTCTCTTCGTTCGGTGGGGGTGGATGTCTAGCAGCCAGCTGCGCAGGAAACCCAGTGTCAGCCCTCTCATCACTGAGATCGCACAGTGTGTGGTGTAGTCCTCTGTCGGGACCAGGCCAGGTCCGAAGGCGGAGTCCTCACTCATGGGCCAAGGGTTTGGTGTGTGAAGTGAGCTAAGGGAAGAAAGCAACTTGCTCCCATGAGACCTCTGGGGTTCAAGCCTCTTACAGTGGAACCTTGGAAGCCATACTCTTGGTGCGACTGCTTTCCTGGCCTGGCTAGATGTGGAAACCATCTCGAGGCCATCTGTTTACCTTGACTTCTCTCTCCCCAGCACTTTAATGGGCGTCCCTGGGAGGACCATGGGCGTGATGTTCACACCTCTGACGGTGAAATACGCGTATTACGACACTGAGCGCATTGGAGGTGAGTGACCTTCCTGTGCCCTCCTTCAAGGTCTTTGGCATTTTTCATGGGAGGGGTTGCTGCTCTCTAACAAGGATGGAGGGCCTTGGGTGGGTTAAAGAGGAACCATTCACCTAAAATGTGTGCTAACTAGAAGTCACAGTCATTCTCCTACTTGAATGGGATTCAAGGAATTACGTGTGACATTGTTAGAAATGGGGAATTATCAGTACTAGAGGTTATATGGCCATTCATGTGAGACCAAAGCCAGTGATTGGCATACCAGGTGCAGGAGCTGAGCTCCGTCTGCAGGAAGCAACGCTGCAGTGATGAGGGCCAGGCAGGGCAGTTGACGAAGTCCAGAGGGAGGTAGGAGAGTTAGCAGGATGGTTAGAATCATCTCTTTCTCAATGGAATCACTGAATTCTCTGTTTCTTCTACCACCCAACCCAACCCCACAGTGGACCTGATCATGAAGACCTGTTTCAGCCCCAACCGGGTGATTGGACTCTCAAGTGACTTGCAGCAGGTAGCAGGCTCATCGGCCCGCATCCAGGACGCTCTCAGCACAGTGCTGCAGTATGCGGAAGATGTCCTGGTGAGCAGGGGGCGGAACGAATGGAGGAGGGCATAGATCTCCACTCCTGGGTCACTGAGAGAGAGGCTGCTGAAATGACAGTCCTTGGTGGTGAGAGTTAACTCTGCCTCATTCAATCTTGGTTTTGGTGCTCAGTCTGGAAAGGTGTCAGCTGACAATACTGTGGGCCGCTTCTTGATGAGTCTGGTTAACCAAGTACCCAAGATAGCCGCCGAAGACTTCGAGACCATGCTCAATAGCAACATTAACGTGAGTGTCGCCTCTGGGCTTCTGGGAGCCTGTGCCTTCCCCTGCCTCACCGCAGACATGAAGGGAATTGGGGGAGACAGGGCTTCGCCTTTGTCCCCCTTGCTCTCTTATTAGGGAGGAAAGAAGAGACAGTACACATGCTCCTAGGTCCCTTCTCCTTCCTTGATTCCATTGGCTCAGCTACTGCTGATACTGTGACTTGTCATCTAGGTTCGTGGTTGAAAGAATGCTTAAATTCAGAGGTTAACGAAAATACAACTTCTTATTTTCCCCTTCTGAGTTCACCATCTCCCCAATAATTTTACCTATGGATCTCCACTCAAGCACCCCTAGTCTGTAAGTTATCAATAGAGATGAGAAAGTGTTCTCAAGCATTTCCCTCCAGCTTCTGCCTTCAGCTCTTTCTTACCCTCTCCCGCTGTCATTCGTCCAGGACTGTCCTGACACCCAGTGTCTGTCGTAGAGCTGCTAGGACCAGCTTCCTGCTCCCCTTCCACCCAGCTCCTCACTCACCAGGGCTGCTTTCTCTTCCAGGACCTGCTGATGGTGACCTACCTGGCCAACCTCACACAGTCACAGATCGCCCTCAATGAGAAGCTGGTGAACCTGTGAATGGGCCCCAGCGGCGCTCCTTCCACTCTGGCCGCAGTGCTAGGACTCAGATGGCGTGAAGTGGGAGTGGCTTCTTGTAGTTTGAGTCACTGCATGAGTCAGCTGCCTGTGACTCTAAATAAACGTAGCCTATCTTTTGTAAAAGGATTCCATTTCATGTGAGTTTACTGCTGGGTGGAAGGGAGGAAACTCTTCTGGAACTCGTGGAGAAACCAAGAATGGGTACGCTGGGTAGAAATCAGCTGTGTGTTTGGCACGACTTGTTATCGGTATTGCACCCACAGCCCAAGCCACTGTGGCCTCACCTGACCCCAGAGCGGATAGTCTAGCATCCTGGTTTATAGGGACAACCTCTTCACTCTCTTTGCCTGTGATCAGAGCAAACCAGGCCTCCACAGAAAGTTTTCTTTACCACTTCTCTTTTGTAGCATCTTGTAGAGGTAGCAGTGTAAAGGGTTACCTTATGCACTGTTTGAGGTACCTAGAGAATGTGAGTGAGAGGAGAGAAGAGGGCGGAGACAGATCTCAGTCCTGGGACCCGTGAGTCCTGGTAGGAAGGCAGCCTTCTCCATGGTGAGAACTACCAGTGCCTTACCGGATTTTTCTCTTGGTTTTCGGTCTGGAAAGGAGTCCACTGACAGTGCTATGAACCATTTCTTAATGGATCAGGTGGTTTCCACAGGAAATGAGAATGAGAATCCGTGCAGGGAAAATGATGGAGAGGCTTGGATACTTACCTGAACTGAAAGAGCAGAGGGCATGGTCAGTGTTTTAAAACAAGTAAATAGTAGGACAGAGCTGTGTGACCCTGTGGTTCAGAGAGGCAGACTTGGGATCTCTGGTTAAGCTTTTCCCCATTTTACTGGGGAAAACAGAAAAGTAAATAGTTGCAAAACAGTAGAGAAGAGTGCTGGATCTGATATTGTGCACCTATTATGTTTGGGGGCAGTTTTTTTTTTTTTCATAGTACAGAGGGAGCTGGGATGCAGAGAAGTTGCATACGTTACTTGAGTTAACACAACTCGTAAGTGACAAAACAGGATGTGGATCCAGGTCTGGATTTTAGTTTCATGTGTCGCCCTCTGCATCACAGTTGAGCGGCCCAGTGAAATCATTATTATCACGGGGCAAAAATGAGCATATCATATGGACTGTCCAGCTGCCAGAGGGCACCTGGGAATGGTCTACCCAGGTGTTTTGGTGGGGAGGCTGTGTGTGTTTACCAGGAAATCATGAAAGAGTAATCGAGGCAGAAGAAACAAAAAAGTTTAACCTGTTCTGAACCTCAGAAGCCCGACCATCAGGGCCCTCAGGCTCTGGAGGTTGGCTTTTACCCTGAAGTTGTGGGAAGGCACTGACTGGGTGATTTAAAGCAGATTTACTCAGATTGGGATTTCGAGGAGACCGCTTGGTGGTAGTGTACATTGGGCAGGGGGAGGCAGGGGGTGAGTGAGGTCCACTGTGACTGCGGAGGAGAGGAAGAGTGCCCAAACAGAGGCATAACAATGGGGTGGGGACAGGGACTCAGGTTCCCGAGGATGTAAGGCAGGCTCAGGAAGATGGTTGAAATGTGGACGGTGAAAGACGGGGGGAGTCCAGGATGTTGCCTGTTTCTGATAAAGGTGATTGAAGAGATGGTGGTCTGTGGAAACCGGCTACCCCACAGTAGGTGGTAGAAGCTTTGAGGATGCAGAGAGGTGTCAGCGTTAAGGTTGGAGGGGTAGTTGGGACCAATTGGTGACATTTTCAATGCAAAACAACAGAATTGTGACTGCCACATTTTGGCAAATTGTGGGGCGCCACCAAATCTTTCTGGGAAAGGCTGAACAATTCAAGTTACCCACTTGCTTACGTAACACTTACCAAATGCCAAACTGCCAAGCAGAAAGATGTGGTATTTGCTAATAGGGGTGTCTGACGCGCGGGTTGTGAGTGGCCCAGGATGGCTATGAATGCGGCCCAACACAAAATTGTAAATTTACTTAAAACATTATGAGATTTTTGTGATTACATGTCGCAGTGTACTTAATGTGTGGCCCAAGACAACTCTTCCCATGTGGCCCAGAGATGCCAAGAGATTGGACACCCCTGGGTAGCATCTGTTAGGACAGAAATCATTGCCTTGAGAATCACAGGTGTTGAAGGTGATGGAAGGCATCCACTCGGGAAATGAAATCTAAGCTGGTCTTGAATGAGGAAGAACTGAAAAAAACAAGAAAACAACACTCTAGGCACAGAAAGGAGTACGTGCAAAGGCGTGGAGAAAGGCAGTGGCTCCCTCATTGCTGACTCGTCGGGAGACGTTTGCAGGGAAAGAAGCACTACATGCTTAGGTGGACTGAAAATGACTGTTTTGTTTTGCAGCCTGTGCTTAGGCGTGCACAAATTTGTCTGCCCTGAACGTGTCTCATGTTCTCTTTTTGCATGGCCGTGCATGTGCCAGAAAGCGAGACATGTTGCTTGACTTCCATGACGCACCACACTGCCCTGGTTTTCTCCCAGTGGCCTTCAACACTCCTTTTCTGTGCTGCTTCTTGGTCCTTCCTTCTCTGACTCTCCACGTTCCACTCCCCAGGGTTGCGCCCGGGCCCCCTTCACCTCCTCTGCACTCTGACCGGAAGAGCTCCATGGTGCTGTGACAGCTACAACTGCCTGTAAGTTAAGGGGGCCAGGCTCTAGCTCTAGCTCTGGCCCACGTTCAGAACTGGTGTCCTGATTCTGGACTAGCTAAAGGGATGCAAGATACCTCACCTGGATGTCCCAAAAGCATCTTACTCAACATCTTCCATATTGAACTAATCGTCTCTTCCTGCCCCACAAATCACCTCCTGAATTTCCTGCCTTGGGTGATGCCAACCCTGTACCCAGTTGTCCAAACCACAACCTTGGTAAACCTTGGATGAATCCTTGATTCACCCCTCTCTTTCCACCGTCATGCCTCAACTAGTTCATTACAACTCTGCCTTCAGTCTTGTCTTCTATGATCTTACATATATTTTGGTTTTCGTGTTCCTGGCAAGTAGGTGTTAAAATTTCCTAGATAATGAGAGCTATAAAGGATAGTTTTGTTACTCCTTTCAATAGCACCTAAGTTTATGTTAATGAAGTGAGTTTTTGGAAAGCCTCTAGATAACCATAAGATGAGGAACAGTTGCCGTGTGAACTGACTTGGGTGATCAGAGGTTGGAACTTCAGGCTTGGTTTAAGTACCAGTGATTTAATCAAATGTGCCTGCACAGTGAGCCCTCCACGGGAAGGTGGTGCACCCCAGACAGGGACAGAAGCTCCGGTGCGCTGTCCCCTTTCAGACCTCACTCTGTGCCTCCGTCTGGCTGTTCGTTTGTGTCCTTTGTAATAAATCAGTAACGGCAAGTAAACTGTTTCCTTTAGTTCTCTGAAGCGCTCTGGCAAACTAATCGAACCTAAGGAGTGGTCATGGGAAGACCCATTTTTATATCGTGTTCAGCAGAAGCACGGGGGACAGCCTGGGCTTGCAGCTGGCATCTGGAGGTGGGGGGAGGCAATCTTGTGCGACTGAGCTCCTAACCTGAGGATCTGACAGCTGTGTCCGGGCAGACCGTGTCGGAACTGAGCTGAATTGCAGGGCACTCGGGTGGTGCCAGAACTGCGTAATGTGGGAAAATCACCTGCACATCAGTCACAGATGTGGTTGATGTGAGTAGTAAATTTAGAGCAGAGCAAAACAAGAGTTTTCCTGTTCGCCCTCTTTGATCCGTTCTCACAGCGGCCACGCTGCTTTTTGTGACTATGACCAGGACATACTCCAGATGAAATCACTTTGGAGGGATACCCTTGCCCAGGATAAAGTCCGTCCTTCTCGACCACAGTCTGTGTGGCTCCTCAGACGGCCTGGCTCTCCAGCTCCGTCCCTAACACTCGCAGCCGGGGCTCCCTTTGCACCTGCTCTGCCAAAACCTCTGACCCTTTCTAGGCCTTCCCACTACTCATCATCCTTAAAGTTTTAGTCTAAATGCTGCCTCCTCCTGGAGGTGCTCCTGTGCCCTGATCCCTGAGAGTCTCTTCTCAGCATTTATCCGTTATTTTGAACTCATCCACCCCCCAGTAGAACCCAAGCACCGTGAGGGCAAAGTCTGCTGTAGACTGTCCCATTCCTGGATCCCAGAGCCAACCAGACCCAGAATAGGTTCTTCGTAAACATGTTCATTTAGAGTGGGCGACCTGTGGGATGATAACCAGGAGGCACTGTGGACGTGATAAATTCATTAGGAGTTGTCAGGATTCTTTGGAGAGGGGCTGGAGGGAGGGAGCACACCAGACATTTGTTTTACTCATTTACAAATACTTAGTGATGCTCAGTATGCACCAGACACCGTGGCAAGTACCAGGAGTATAGAAGTAGATGAATCATGTTCTCTGCCCTCTGAGGGTCTCAACATTATGGTATAGATGCACAAAAATAAACCACGATGACAAGAGAGAACGATGGCTATGAAGGATAGAACAAGTCTTGGGAAGACTCAGTACAGAGCACGCTGAAATCTGCCTCAGGGCCTGAGAAGGGGGTCGGCTTGCAAGACAATGGGAATTGACTGGGCACAGAAGAGGAGGAAGAGCTTTGAAGAAACAGGAATGAAGATCAAAACATACCTCTTAATTTTACAATGACCCATATATAGAGTTGTGTTTCCAAGGAAACAGCAGCTTAGAGGTAAAAATAGGGTTGCAGTAACAGCCACAAAACAATCTCTGCTGCCTCCTGGGACACCGGCTTCCTCGGATCCTCCTAAAAGTGGTCTGGGATCTCTCACGAGTTCTCTGAACCTGGAGTCAATTTTATATTTTTGAAATTTTTTTAAATTTATTTTTTAAAAAGATTGTATTTATCTACTTTTAGAGAAAGGGGAAGGGAGGGAGAAAGCGGGACAGAAACATCCATGTGTGAGATATGGTTGATTGGTGGCCTCTCACACACCCCCAACCAATAACCTGGCCTGCAGCCCTGCATGTGCCCTGACTGGGAATCTGACCAGTGACCTGTCCATCGCAGGCTGGCACTCAATCCACTGAGCCACACCAGCCAGGGTGTATTTTTGAAATTTTAATTAAACTTTGTAAAATAACATTTAACTAAACAAAATAATCATTGTTTGTGCTTGTAGCAAAAGGTCTTACAGAGCTAACAAAATTCCAGTCATCCCCTTTCCCCAGCGATGTCTCCCATCCCCACAGGGACAAACAGTTGGGTCTGCTGATCTGGGCTGTGGGTTAAGTCTGCTTTTTCTGTGATCTATCTGACCTGCCCTTTTCTATCCCCTCTCTCTTTGGGGTTGCCAGCCCTGTGCTTGTGATTCTCTCGCAGGATGAGGATGATGATGATGTCAGTCTTAGAAGAACTGTCTCCTCTGCCTCCAAGTATTGGTCCTCCTGTCGGGAGATGATGACCACTAGTCCCAGAAGCAACGCTGCCCTTCGCCTGAGGTTTTAAATGATTGCCACTAGAGGGCTCTCTTGTGCCACTTAACGGCTGCTGGTTCCCCATTACCATTCCTTTAGTTCCTGACACGTTTTCTACAGTCTGGTTTAGAAAAAGCACCTTCAGCTTTGGAGAGGCCAGGACAGTACAGAAGGAGTGGCCAAACCTTCTAGAGATGCTGCTTTGTCCACCTTTGAGCCACAGTGGTGATACCACAGCATCTGCCTCTTAACCCACCTCAAAATCAATCTGTTTCAAAATGTGGTTTGGAAAGTTTTAAGTAAATCTAGAGTCCACTCCCCTCGCAATCGAATTTTAATCTAAGAGAATTCTGGAGCTGCCACTTCCCAGGAGAATCTCTGGCCTAGGCCCAAACGAGGTTTCTGGGCTCCCATCCAGGGAAGGGGTGGTACCAGAGCTGGTATACAGTCCCTGGCCCCTATAAAAGACCATGGCCTTTCCACGTGCTACTAGAGTTTTGGGCAGGCAAGTGAGGGGCACTCACCCATCCATATCTAGAGGCTGGAAAAGGAGATGATACAAGTCAGGGTCACGTCCAGTCCCAGGGGAGATGCACAGCTGGCTGGGAATGTAAGAGATGGGCTGTGGTAAGGGCTGGCTGAGCCTGGAAACTCCAAATCTAGACCTAAAAATTCAGCTGGAGGGGGAACATACTCAGTTGGATCCCTTGAAAGCCGAACATGTGACAAGGACTTGGGAGAAGATAGTTCATGTCTAAGACAATCTATTCGCTTCCTAGGGTTGCAGTAAAAAGTGCCACAAGCTTGGTGGCTTAAAGCAACCGAAATTTATTCTCTCACAGTTCCGAAGACTAGAAATCTGAAATCAAGGTATCTTCTAAGGATTGGGGACTCAGCCCTGTATCTCAGCGGATAGGGGAATGCACACACTACGGCCTGGGGGACAGTGACCGGTCCACTGAGTTTCATCCCAAAGCTGGCTGCTTGGCTGAGCCTTTAATAGACCACTCTCACTGTCTCCCCTTTGTTTGCAGGTAATGAAGTGTATGGTAGGATCCCATTTTACAAAACCATTGCCGCACATCCACACCTCCTTCACCACACCATAGACCCTTCAGCTGAAACCTCTCTGAAATCTCAGGTTGATAATTAGATGTCTCTCAGCCATTGGAAAAGCGTCACAGGCAGAGAAGATAAATCCACATTCAGAAAAGGGACTGGTTCCAATAAGCATGCACTGCTGTCCTATCCAGGGTGGAAGGGGTTGGTCGGAATCCAGGTACCACCAGGTGCCGGGCATTCTCGAGAAGTGACACAAATGACAGCACAGGAGGATCCAGCTTCGGCAGCCGCAGGCGGAGCAGACTCTGAGGCGACCACTCATGCCCACGTGGTTTATTCTGGGAGTGCCTCAGTGGTGCGATCATGGGTAACAACTGGCTCTCTGGAAAGAAAACAAAGCCTTGATTCATAGCATTTGCCCATTTCCATGCACACTCCATGGTGAACGCTCCCACCATGGCCAGTTTAAAGCTACCAATGTGGCATTTCTGATTACAGAGTGGGAAGGAGCTGCTAACAATGGCTCTTGGCACCAGTCCGCTCCAGGGCACCACTGAAACGCTGCTGCAGGAGACATGGAAAGGGGTAGGCACAGGGCCCAGACACGGGAGGAAGGGAAACAAGGATGTGGTCAGAGTCCCACCAAAGCTGCGCACAGCCTGAGCCTACTACAGGGACATTCAGGAGTACAAGTCCCACCTCAGTGTTAGACAAGGGCCATCTGGGGTGAAAGTAAATTCCTGGGCGCCTCCCGCTCTGTGTGTGGGTGAGCAAAGCGGCTCCAGCAAAGGGAAGGCTCTCCTCAGAAGATGAGGTGCAGGGGTTGGGTTTTAGAAGCAGACATACGTCAAAGCTGTGGGTGAGGGTGGAAAGTGGGCAGGACACACGAGATCGGTAACAAGGGATCCAGAAGAACCTGAGGGAAGAGGCAATGTTGTCTACCGCACCAACTCTCCGAGGGCCACACCATGCCCAGGCTTCAGGGGCTGACCACAGCAAATGTATTAGACCAGCACCAGGTGCCCTTTCCAGAACATTCCATCCCAGGTCATGGGAGAGTGCTTCTAGGTCAATAAACTCTCCTCTGTCTGACCTTGTATCACATCTCCCCAGCCCTACTCCCCCTTGAACACCTTCTAGATCAGCTCCTATACTTGTCCTCCCAGCTCCGACTACTATATCAGACAGGTTCAAGTGGAGAAGCAGAACCCTCTCTCCGAAAGAGGACAGAGGCCTTTGTCTATCTTTGGGTGATGTGCGCTTCCCTTTTAGCTGAGTCACACTTCTCTTTTAATGCCATGAAGCTTAAATAGTGAAATGAAAGTTTAATTATTATTTACATGTCTTGTATTAGATGGTAAGGGAATGGGAGAGGAGAAGGGTAAATATTGCTCAATATACACACAAACATATTGGGGGAGGAAGGGCCCTTCCCATGGAGCAGGGTGATGCTGCAGGAGCAGGGCCTGTCTTCCTAGTCCCTTCTTAGGTCTTAGTTGCCTTCCATCAGTCCTTCAGAGAAAGGACATACTTGGCGGCCCAGGAGCAGCAGCTTCTAGTTCTGCAGTGTCTGTGGGAGGGGCAACAAACCCATTCTCCAGACAGGGAGGCTCCCCCTCACCACCCCCACCCCCACTCCCGGTCATCCCTACCCAAACAGTGAAGTAGGACTCCACACTCGAAATGCGGTGTTTCTGCAGTTCCAATGCAGCGCTCCTGAGGTGATGGCCAGACCAAGAGCCTCACCATCAAGATGTGCTTCAGGAACAGGAGTCCATGCATGTCAGTCTGTAAACCCCTTGCTGTACACAGCAGTTTGCGGAGAACCTGCCCCGCGGTAAATACCGGCCAATGCCGCATTTGGGCAGCTCTGAGGGCCATAGAAAACCAGTGATTGCAGGGATGACTGTTCCGCATGCTATTGAGACCAGCAAGTTATGTAACTGACAGGAGCTGGGTGTCTGGGGCCTGAGGCCCTAGGAGAAGATGTGCTCCCTGCGAGGATGGCAGCTACTTCTCTGCCCTGTGCCTGCCTGCCTGCCGTGCTGAAGGTAGGCCCAAGGGTGCAGGCTTTTCTTAGTTTTCAAGAGAAAACAAAATGCTGGGTGTATTAAATCTCCCAATTTTTAAATGTTGTCAACTTAGTCAATGAAAAGAA
This sequence comes from Anoura caudifer, assembly GCA_004027475.1. NCBI lineage: Eukaryota > Metazoa > Chordata > Mammalia > Chiroptera > Phyllostomidae > Anoura > Anoura caudifer. The sequence continues at coordinate 98,880 of PVKU01004873.1, read as the reverse complement.
CGCCAAACCTGTACTGGACAAACAGAAACAACTGTGGGCTGGATGCAACAGGTGCGCTGGCTGCCAGTTGCAAGTCCTGGGACTAAGGGTTAACAGGCAAGTCTATCGCTTCTCTGAAGCTGTCCCTGATCTCTGGATTAGTGTAGCTCAACCCCTATGGCCCTGAACTCCACGTCCAGGGACTTAGGTGCCTCCACCCACCCCAGGTCCCAGCCTATTAGCACTGCTTCCCCGCAACTGCACTGAGAGGTCCTTCTTAGGCTTCCACGACCTTGCAAGGAGATTATACCTGTAAATCCCCGCAGGCTGGGAAGGGGCAGGAGGGGAGCAAGCTGGGAGGTGCCAACCAGCTCTCCCTGCCCAGCCCACCCCACCCCACCCTGCACATGGACCCAGTTCTCCTTCCCTCAGGCCAACCTCAGCCAGTAGGTACGGACAAAACGCTCTCTGCTTAGTTGAGCCAACACAGCTGGATTTAATGAATGGAAAGCGCAAAGGAAAATAAATGATGGCCTAGAAATGGGAATGTTTACAGAGCTTGGTCCTTTGAACCCAAGGGTGCCACAATATGCCTAAGAGCGGGGCCAAGGGAATCTAGTAGGGGAGGAGGAAGGGAGAAGTGGATTTCCATTCGGGGGATAAAGGTGCTGAGTCCTGACAGTTTTAGGAGAAGTGGGATCCCGGAGGTCAAAGAACTTCCAAGCTTGGGGGAAAGGGGCAAGGAAAGGCAGGGAAATCTCCGAAATTCCGGGGATAGGTGTTCCCACTCCTGAGAAAGGGGACAATTGGTGGAAGTTTGGAGGGAGTGAATGGATAGAGACACCCGTGCCCCCGCCAGAAAGGAGGGCCGTCCCTGCCGAGGGGCCGGAGCGTATCCCAAACTGCAGGAGCAAGGACAGCCTCTTAAGTCTCTGTCCCGGGAAGGTTTGAAAGAGAGGCGCCTTAGTAACGCCGGAGAAGATGGAGCGGTTGCCATGGCGACGTGGAGCACACATCAGAAATAAATAAGCAGCGGAGGCTGCAGGAGCCGCGCCCCCGAGGGACTCCGCGCGGGGGAAGGAACCCCTCGGGCCGGGCCCCCGGGACCTGTGCGTCCGCGCCATTGGCAGAGCCGGAGGGGGTTCCCCCCGGGGGGAATGGTACAGTCCTCCACCCGCGCCCGGCCCGCAGCGAGCGAGCTTCCAGCCCCGCGCAGCCTCAGCCGCCACCCGCTGAGCCCGGAGGTGGCGATGGAGGGAGTCAGCAGCCACCGGACCCTGTCCTACAGCCGCTGGAGCTACGACAGGTAGGGCGCGCGCCTGGAGGATGCGCTCTGCCGAGCCCCTCGGGGTGGCCTCGCGTGGGCGCCCGTCGACTATCGCCTCCAGCGGGAGAAGCCGGCGTTCGGGAGGGAGGGGGTGAGAACAGGCAAGAGCGGCCAGACCCCCGGGGTGGACTTGCACCCTCCAGCATCCGCGACGCCGGTACCGGTAGCCTTGGTTATCCGAGACCCGAGTCCACACCTGCGGGGCAGGGCTGTCGGAGTGGGGCGCCCGGGCACAGGGACCAGCGAGCTTCCACCACCACCCCCACTCCGCGGCGTCGGTGGGCTCTGGAACCACGTAGAAGAGCGCCGAGGGGCTGCGGGGCTGCCCGGACCGGTGGGGTGCGGCTCCGCTCCTTGCCGCCTCCCGGGGGTTCCTCCCGGGGGACCCCGTTGGCGGGGCGGGAGCTGGCCCGGGGTGGAGTGCGCCCCGCCCGCCTCGCGGGGACTGAGCGTCGCTGCCCGCGTGGGCGGTTTGGAGCCGCGCTGCCCACACACTGGTCTGGAAGGAAGGAATCATCATCCTTCCTGGTGAAATGGGAAAAATAAGGACATTGGAGTGAGTTAGTCATAGAGCGGAGTACTTAGGCTGAGATTTTGTCCATTCTACTCTTGTTCGGTGTGTTAAATTCTCCCTGTTAAAAATGAAACCATAATGATAGTAGATAGATTTTCTTGCTTTTATTTACTTATTTATTGTTGTTGTTGTTTTAAAGTTGGTAATCAATCTCCAGAATTCTGGAGTTAATTTTTTTAATCCATGGCCCTAAATGATGAGAGCTGGAAAAGAAACTTCATTAGCGCGCTGCTGTCACCTCCCTGAAGATCTGCTTCCCGCCCCTCCCCCCTCACTCTGTTACAAACCTGATTGCGCCTCTGTCGGGGCTGATCAGTTGGTTAGAGCCCCCTCCCCATGGGCTACCTAGGTTTGGGATTCCATCTCAGGTCAGGGCACATACAAGAAACAACCAATGAATGCATCAATAAGTGGAACGGCAAACCGCTGTTTCTCTTCTCTCTCCCCAACCCCTTTCTAAAATCAATTAAAAATAAAAATAAAAACCTTGTTGCATCTCTGCCAGGCTTTGTTTTCCTAGATTCAGAGGAACAGGTGTTTATCCGTGTTATCCCGCCCCAGGCCAATTCCCCTGGGACCCGTCCTTTCTCTCCCTTTGATCCCATCCGGATCTCCCTTCTCCATCCTCACCTCCCTCTCTTTACTGGAGCTCTTGGCTCAGCCTGCAAACCTACCCGAGTATGTCCGGCCTCCCTCCTCAAGATGGGTGCTACCGGGCCACCTCGTTCTTTGCTTTCATTGCCACCTTTGAGGAAACACGTCTATTTGATTTTTTCCTCATCAACCCTTCATTGCACAATCCTATCAATCTGCTTGCTGTCACCTCACAGTCCCAGTGACCTTGCCCTTTGGAAAAGAATGCTCCCTGTGGAGAGGAACTTTAAAGTGATTGAAATAGTAAACTTAACAAAACCTTCAAGCTTGTGCTCTGATCCCAGATCACATGCATGCACTTATTCAGCAATGCATTCAGGGCAAACTGTGCTGGGCCATGGAGTTAAGGAGATAAAAAGACATAAACCCTCCCCTCCCCCTCATGAGCTTGCGGTCTAGATTCTGGTAGAAATAAGTGGTAGCACATGCCAAAGCGCTAATGCATATCTAGGAGGAAAATTTTACATCGAGATAATTTTATATAGTTACTAAACTTTACTGAACAATAACATTTTTAAAAATGTTACTTACAATTTTATTGAAAAATATGCAATTCTTAGTGTTTTGTCCTGCAATCACAAACAAAAACAGCTGTTAATTGTGAACCATAACTTTCCAACCTTGTTTTCTGGCTTTTGCTCCCATATCTTTGAACCTGGGAAACCTCTCACCTTCGGGTCCCCATTGAAGATGACCTCTGTGCCACCCAGTTCTCAGGGAACCACTGATCGGAGCTGTTTGCATTTCCTAGAATTTTATACAAATGGAATCATTCAGTATGTGCTCTTTTTCAGTCTGGTTTCTTTCATGCCACAGAATTATTTTGATTTTCCTCCCTGTTGTGGCATGAATTGCTCGATCATTTCTTTTTATTGCTGAGTAATGTTCCATTATATGGAGGTACCATTGTTTGTTTATACATTCACCTGCTGGTAGACGCTCGGATCGTTTCCACTTTAGGGCTATTATGAATGAAGCTTTGTGACTTTATGCATAAGTCTTTGCATGGACATATGTTTTTATTTTTCTTGGGAGTGGGCTGGCTGGATCCTATGGTAGGTGTACATTTAACTTTTTGAGAAACAGTATAACTTTTCCAGAGTGGTCATACCATTTTACATTCCGCAGAGCAATGTGGGAAAATTCCAGTTCCTCCACATCCTTGAGACAAACTGCCATAGTTAGTTTTTTATATTTCAGCCATTCTAACAGGCACGTAGTAGAATATCATTGTGATTTTAATTTGCCTTTCCCTGATGACTAATGATACTGAACATATGTTCATGTGCTTATTTGCCATCCATATCCTTCTTTTGGGAAGTATCTGTTAAAAACCTTTTCCTTATTTTTTAATTGGGTTATTTGTCTCCTTATTCTTGAGTTTTGAGAGTTCTTTGCGTATTCTGGATACATGTCCTTTGCCAGATTTATGACTTGCAAATATTTCCTCCAAATCTGTGCCTTTCTGTTCATTCTCTTATGTGTTCTGAACAGCAAAGTGTTTACTCCGGATGCAGTCCAGTTTATCAGTTTGTTCTTTTACAGATTGTGCTTCTGGTGTCATGTCTAACAAATCGTTGCCTAACTCAAAGTGACGGAGGTTTCTCCTAGGGATTTTCTAATTTTAGATTTACTATTTTAGGTCTGTGCTCTATTTTGAATGAACTGTTGTATATGTATGAGGTTCATTTAAAAAAAGAGAAGATATCCAGTTGTTCCAGCACTATTTATTAAGAGGACTTTTTCTTTTTCTTTCACCTCTGTTGAAAATCAGTTGACCTTATATGCAATTTACTTCCATATTGTACATTCTGGGCCACTGATCTATTTATCTTTCTTATGTCTTCATTACTACAGCTTTATAATAAGTATTGAAATCAGGTTGTTCGGGACTTCCAACTTTGTTTGTTTGTTTGTTTGTTTGTTTCAAACCAGAATACCTATTTATTACTCCATAGTTGTGAAGATCCCTGCGCAGTTATCACAGAGACCCTGCCCTGGGCCCATCCCCAACCCAGAGTCAAGCTACTTGACAAGTCAAGTCAAAGGTAGCATGGTGAGTGTGGAGTCCCAACAAGAGAAAGAAGGAATGATTGGGAGAGGCTCTTTCACCCAAGCCCAGGAGAAACCAGGATTTTCCTCTTTCTCAAAGTTGTTTTGGCTATTCTAGGCCCTTTGCAGTTTCACGTTAATTTTAAATGAGACTTTAAAGTTCTACAAAAAGGAAGGAGGGAGGGAGGGAGGGAGGGAAGGAAGGAAGGAAGGAAGGAAGGAAGGAAGGAAGGAAAGAAAGAAAGAAAGAAAGAAAGAAAGAAAGAAAGAAAGAAAGAAAGAAAGAAAGAAAAGAAAGAAAGAAGAAAAGCGTGAGTCTGCTGGGATTTTGATGAGGATTGTGTTGACTCTTGGGAGAGTTGACTTTCCCCAAAGAATGTTGGGTCTTCCAACCTCTGAACATGGTGTATCTCTGCATTCTTATATCACCTTCAGTTTCTTCCAAGCATATTTTGTAGCTTTCAGTGCATAAGTTTTTCACCTCTTTTGTAAGGTTTATCCCTAAAAATTGCATATTTTTCAATAATATTGTAAATAATATTTTAAAATGCTACTGTTCAACTGCTCATTGCTAGTGTATAGAATACAGTTGGGGTTTTCTGGTAAAATGTGTATAACAAAATGAGCCATGTCAATGATTTCCAAGAATACAACTCCACGGCAGCAATTCCCTGCACTGTGTTGTGTTACCATCACCGCCATGTACTTCCAAAACTCTTAGGGCTCCCCAAACAAGAACTCTGTCCTCATTGGGAAGTAAGTCCGTAATCACCCTTCTCCCCAGCCGCTTGTGGCCTCTGATTTACTTTCTGTCTCTGTGACTTGCCTATTCTGCATACTGCATATCCGTGGAATCATACAACCATTTTTCTTTTGTGTCTGTCTTATTTCACTCAGCAAAACGTTTCCAAGGTTCATCCATGTTGTAGTGTGTGAGAACTTTGTTTCTTTTTTGACTAATACTTCACTGTGTGCATGGACCACATTTTGTTTATCCTTCTGTCAATCAATTGGTGCTTGGGTTGTGTCTTAATATCTGTTGCATATCAAGAAAATGCTGCAGTGAACATCGATGTGAAAATGTCTGTGTCGGCCCCGGTTCTCAGTTTTTGTGGTACACACTGAGGGGCGGAACTGCTGGGTCCCATGGTGATTGTATGTCAGCTTTCTGAGGAGTCCCCCAAATGTTTCCTGCAGCGACTGCACCCTCTAACATTTCCACCAGCGAGTTTTCTCATTTCTCTGCATCCTTGTTAACACCTGCTATTTTTGTTTCTAAAATATTATTATTATTATTATTATTATTATTATTATTATTATGTCCAGCCTCAAACATATGGAATGGGTTTTCATTGTGGTTCTGATTTGCATTTCCCTAATGACTAGTGATATGAGCATCTTTTGATGCGCTGACTGACCATTCATATCTCTGCCTTGGAGACATGTCTATTCAAGTCTTTGGCCTGTCTTTTTTGTTGTTTTTTTGTTTGTTTGTTTTTTGTTTTTTCTAAAAACCTTTTGATCGCTGCATAACCTGCACAGGGAAACATGCACAAGCCGTAAGTGAAGAGCTTGGGGAGTTTCCACAAAGTGGATGCACTGCTGTGATCGCTGCCTCTGATGCAGGGGTGACCCCCCCCCGCCCAGCTTCCCTCAGACTGACTTCTAACAGCAGAGATTCATTTTGATGATTTTAACTTAATTTCTGAGTACCAGGTGCACTCTTTTGTGTCTTCCTTTTTAAGCTTAATAGGAGGTGCATCCGGGGTTTGGCACACAGTGTGCGGTTTGTTCGTGTCCACGGCTGTGCGGTGTTCTGCTGTGTGAATTTACCACCACCATCTCTCCCGCTGCAATGGGCCATTGGCATGGCCCAAGGTTCTGGCTATGATTAATAGTGAATAATTTAATGCCTGTGTTTTCATTGATATCATTATTGTTGTTGTTTTGATATTTTTCTAGCTTTATTGAGGTATAATTGATATATGGAAATTATATATAAACTGTATAACAATGTCTTCCTATATGTGTGCGTGTTATGTGCTGTTGAGTCGGCTCCTTATGTCAATACTGCTGCAGCTTTGTATTAAGTTTTTTTTTTAAGACTTTACTTATTCATTTATTTTTAGAGAGAAGAAGGGAGGGAGAAAGAAAGGGAGAGAAACATCAATGTGTGGTTGTCTCTTGTGTGTCCCCCACTGGGGGCCAGGCCTGCAACCCAGGCGTGTGCTCTATTGGGATTCGAACCAGCAACTCTTGGGTTTGCAGGTCAGCACTTGACCCGCTGAGCCACACCATCTGGGGCTGTATTAAGTTTTGAATAGGAGAGAAAGGCAAGGAAGCAAGACATGACCTTACTAAACATGTCCAGGGAGGGCTGGGACTCCCAAGGTTGCTGAGATGGCCAAAAGGGGGCAGTAGAAAGAGCTGGAGCTCGGGTATTACACAGACTTGGTTTGAACACCAGCAGCACCTCTTACGAGCTGTCTAGGTGGAGCACAGGAAGGGAAAGCCCTTATTGTTTTGGTTGATTATAAAAATCATATCTGCCACTTGTTAAAGTAAAAGAAATAAAGGCCTAATAGTTTAGAAGTATATCAAGTAAATCATTATTTAATATTCTTTAGTCTCAGTTTCCCCATCTGTAAAATGGTGGTGCTGCTTTTCTTACAGTGAAGGAGATAATGTTTGTGTAGTTTTAAGTGGGCTGTGAATTAGCAGGAACAGACCAGACACCTATCAGCCATAGGATCAGGTAAAGCGAAGTTCCTAGTTTAACTGACCTGGAGCTTATCAGAGACAAGGGGACCACAGTGGCCAGGAGTTTCTACAACACACCCTGGTATAACTTTCTTCTGGCCCCGTGGTGCCCGAACAGGACACACAGTTGCCAGTGCTATGCTCTGCACGGCAGGTTTCTGTCAAGTTGAGAAGCAGCCACAGTTTTATTGTGAAGGTGGCCCTTTTGCAAGAAGGCTTACTTTGCCATTCCAAGACACTTCAACACTAACAGAATATGTTGCTTCTGTTTTCAAAAGTTAGGCTCTCCTGGTTCTGAACCTGCCTTGGTGCCAGCAAAGCCGCATCCTCTGGCTGGGGTGCGGCTGGGCAGGGAGGGGACACCAGACTCAGCATCTGGACACTGCTGAGCTGCGGCTCTGGCTTCTGCTTTCTAGCGTTCCTGAAAGTTGTCCCTTGTTCCTTTGGAGTTTTCTGCTCACCTGTACAGTACACATGTGACCTTAGGAAAGCTACTGAACAACTGCAAGCCTCTACTCTTCATCTTTAATTTGGATGTAATAACAGTGCCTATCTCGTAGGGTTGTTGTGAGGATTAAATGTGCTAATACACATAAGACTTAATACGTGTAGGGTGCTTGGGACAGCATCTGGCATGTAGTAAGTGCTAGGTCATTGTTAGCTATTGTTATTACTTTCACCTGGCCTCACTTTCACACTGCAGGGCTGCTGCATTGACACCAGGACTTCTCCGAAGGTTGGGCTCTGAGGGTTAGGCCACTCCTAGGCACAGAGATGGGTGTGGTGCCTGAGGCAGGCCCTGCCCCACAGTAACCAGGAGTGTTGTGAGGAGAGCGGGCGGGGAGGCTGAAATGGGTCAGGACCACATCTAGGGAGGCAGTCCAGAGACTGGAGAGGCGTAACTAACAATCGGGACCACTCGTGTGACAGGGACTCCAGGCCAGGGATGAGGAGCAGGGTCAGATGAGGACTCCAGAGCTGGGGACTTTAGCCAGTGCCTGAGGCATGGGTGACAAGACTGAGAGTCTCCAACAGAGACTGGGCCTTTGGTCCCAGGGGAAAAGTCACAGGAAGATCCAGAACCAAAACAGAGTCCTCTCTGAGCACTTGGGCCTGTGACACAGCTGAAGAGAGACCACCCCTGAAGGACCCGTGGGGATGAGCCAGCCAACTCCGGCCCTGACTGTGGGGGTCAGAATCAGCAGAAGCAGCAGGGCAGGCCCGGCCTGGGGGCAGCTGCATCTGAAATAAGGCGGAAATGCTTCACTGTCTGTGCACCGGGTTTTCTAAAGCAGGTTGGTGGGTTGGCAAGAGCCCTGTGAAGGGGGTCAGGAGTCCAGGGTGTGATTCTGCCTACCTACTCACTCCCATTATGGATCTGAGCAGGTCACAGCATCTCTGGGCCTGTTTCCCCTGAGGGTGAAGGGCAGACTGGCTGACTAACCACGCTCACAGTCCTGGGGAGCTATACCGCACGACCAATGGCCCTAGAATGTGTTCTGTGATGGGAAGGGCCAGGCTGGAGGGATGAGAACAGGGCAGGCCGGCGTTGGACTCCTCAGCCATGGCAGTGCCGACGTGGGGGTTGTTGGCAGGGGCAGCCACCAGAGGCTGGTGATGGGAGGCCCTGCTTCATTCCAGAGCTTTTAGCAACTTTTGGTGCATTTCTGGCCGCACGGGACCGAGACAACTGGACTGGGTGGGACAAATGGGAACAGTGGCACCAAGCTCTCTGAAGGGATAGCTCTGGAGGAGGTGGAAGGTTGGGGCTTAAGGTGATGAGGGGGCGGGGAGAGATGTCAGCCATGGAGGTGAGGCAAGGACTTCCCAAGTCCTTTGGGACTGGCCCACACAGAGGTTTGAAGTCTTCTGGCACCGTGGTTTCCCCTGTGTAGGGTGCATGCAAGTGGAAAGACCCTGGGGCAGAGACATCATATCTGTGACCAAAGGTGAAAGGAAGGGCCAGCTATGCCCACAGCCCAGAGAACGGCTGACAAGCAGGGGCTCATGGGCAGCCATTGACATCAAACTCCCTCACTCTGGTAGACACATGCCAACTGACCCCGAGTCCCATCTGGGAGATGCTGCCCAGCATGTGTCTGGGAGAGGATGCGCTCCTCTTCTGTCTGTCCTGAGCAGTGCGGGCTCTCCTGACGTTAGAGCCCTTAGGTCTAGATCAGGCCTGTGCTCCCAGTCAGCCCACCTCTGAGGCCTTGGGCAGATGCTCTGGTCTTGTTTCTTCTGAACAAAGGAAGCCCTAATGTGTATGTGGGGGCGGCGGGGGGGTCCTGTCAGTGAGGGCCAGGCCAGGTCGTGGGGAAGTCAGCAGGCTTTAGGGAACTGCCTGCCCATGCCGTTGCCGGAGGTGGGGGGAGACAGCTTTCCACAGGTGAACTAGAGAACCGTGCCAGCCAACTGGAACCTAGCGTGAGAATGAGGGGCACAGAGTTCAAGTCAGGGGGATGGGGTCCCAGTGTCTGGGAATTTTGGAACTAGGGAGAAGCTGCACCAGGGTAACTGGAAGCCAGGATTATCTTCTTGCAAGGTCATATTCCTCAGCAAAGACATAATCCTAACCTGGCTCTGTCTCCAGGCCCTCTCAGGCACTGCAGACCAGCTAAACACCACACGAGGAATGCCACAGGGCACCAGGTGGGGCACTTTCCTTGCACTGACCCTCTGTCCGCTATCTGGTTTGCCCTGGGTGGGACATTCTGGGTGGTATTCCCTCTGCATCACCAAGGGTTAGAGAGCAGACGCAGTGATGGGTCAGGCTCCTCTGGGAGAAGGTTTCCATTAGTGTGTTTCCCTGTGTGTGCAAGTGGGTGTGTACACCAGTGAGAGTATATCTGGGGCATGTGTGTGTCATGCCAGGGAGTGTGTGCACAGTTGAATGTATGTTGATGAGTTGGGGCGCCTTTGCCGCGAGGGGCGTGTGCGCCACCCAGTGGTTATATGGATCTGTGCGAATGGTGCATATTCAAGTAGAGGCTGATCTGAAGAAGGGAATTGACTCTGTGTGGGGGGTGGGGAGGAGACTGGCCTGCTCCCTCTCTCCCTCCCTCCCTCTATTGGCGTTCTGTGTGTGTGTATGGGGGGTGGGGGGGGTTAGGATTAGGAACTGGGATGGGGGGCACAGTGCCCCTTCCCCTGGCCCAGGATTTGGCAAAACCCCTCCCGTCCCCCTCGCCCTCCCTTCCCACACTAGAGAGTTCTTACATCCAGGAACTGAAAGGTACCTGTGTGACGTTGGTGGTGAGTTGCGGTGTGAGACCTTCCCGGCCCACGGGCCCTTCCCAAAGAATTTGGGAGCCGGGACCCTGTCCCCAGTGAGGGGCTCTGGGGCAGTCTGGGGCCCCATCAATGTTGGATGAGCACGCGCGCTGCCTCTGCACGGCTTCGATACCATCTTCCCCTGTCTCACTTTTAGTGTAACTGGAGAGGCCAGGGACCGCCTGAGCCTAGGACTCGCGATCTTCTCGCCACGGCGCCACCTACGGGGGCCTGGAGCTGGGTTGGGGAGGCTGGCGCAGGCTCCGGTGGTGCGTTCCAGGACGGGGTGGGGGCCGGCCGAGCCCAGCCTGGCGGGGCAGGGGTCGGTCCCATCCTGGCCTCTCCTGGGCCCCTGGGTCCCGGTGCTGGGTTACACCTCCTCCCCCCTCCGGCCACCTTGTCCTCCTCAGGGTGTCATCTGTCCCGTGGCCTGTCCTTGGGGCAGTTCAGTCCCATCCCCCCACCTGCCTTTGGGGGTTTCCTGTTTGGGAAGGGGCTGGAGGGACCTCAACTGGACTGTGAGCGACCCCTGCAGGGAAGAAAGGGAAGTAGCTGAGGCTGCACAGAGCCTCCCACTGCAGGTGAGTGCCTGGGGAAGTGGAGACAGGGTAGGCCTGGGATCTGGGGACCCCCGCCAAGCTTCTCACCACCCTAATCTGCTCTACTCCAGCCCCCTGGGACACCACCTCCAACCTTGCTCTGGGAGGGGAGGCAGCGGTGAAGTCGGCTGGGAGTCCCTTTAAGAGCCAGGTACTTTGGGGCATTTCTTGGGCTGAAGTTATTACTTGGCCTCAGTGGGGGGGCATGGACAGCCATTGTGGGGAGCAGTGAGCTTGGGTTAAATAGACCAACCATGGCCAGGTGAGCTGGCAGCCTGTTTTTGTAAACAGTTAAATAGAACACATGTACGCCTGTTTGTTTACATGTGGTCTGTGGCTGCTTTCACACTTGTCTCAGAGTTGAGCACAGCCTGCAAGCCTCAAATATTTACTGTCTGGCCCTTTAAGAAAATGTGTGCCCACCCCCCACAGATATTCCCCAGTGCAGGTTCCCCTTTACCCTACACTTGCCTGTCCCCTTCCTCTCCACTATACCTGGGCATATTCCCTCCTCCCTTCCTCTGCATCCCTCACCTCCCTGGCTCCCCCCAGGCTGAGGACTTTCCAGCCTGGCCACTTTACTTTGGGGACCACTCACCTCACCTTGCCTCACTACTCCTTTCCTTGGCAAGGAAGGAAAATGCTTGGGGACCACAAGCACTACAGAATCCAGTGGGGTACCTGAGAGCTGAGGGCTGAGCCCCTGCAGCACTCTCACCTGACCCCAAAAAGTGAGTCCCTTCCTAAGCCACAGGAGCAGGATGAGTTAGAGAAGCAATAAGCGCAGCTTCTCTGGGACCCCCAAATCTGTCACAGCACCTGAGAGGCTGAGCAGACCAGTTCTCGGTATGGGCTTCCTGTCACCTCTCCCTGTGACAGGGGCCAAGCCAAGACTGGGTGATAGAGCCCAGGTGCCTTTGGAATGGTGAGGAGACATTGCTGAGGGAGCAGATAATTATAAGGTACAGCCCCTCCCCTGCCTGCTGCCCAACGACTTCCAGATCCTGGGGTATACTGTGCCCCTTTCTTCCAAGTCCCGAGCCTTTGTGAACAAAGCCGGACCCAATTCCCATTTCCCTTTGCACAGCTGAGTTCAGGGAGTTCTGTTTCAGGGGAAGAGCAGTAGCAGAGGGATATCCCAGGGCCCAAAGGCAGAGCTGCATTCCTGATGCGCCGTCACTAGGTGGCACCCTTGAGGTGTAGGCGCACACTCAGCGAGGGCGCTGAGTATTCTGACCCTTGCCTGTGGTTCATGAGTCCAATTTCAGCCTGAAAGGAGGTGGTCACATGCACTCTGGATCCCACCTGGCCTGACCAACTCTGTCTCCTTGCCGAGGCAGCTCATCAGCGTCTCCAGACTCTGTAGTTCAGGGCATTTTTACTCAGGACTACCTGCAGTTGTAGTGATCAGTCATTACCTGCCTATTTATCCTCTTCTACAGGGCTCCTTGAGGGCAGGGACTGCCTTGTTCCCCTCTGGGCCACAGCGCCTGGCACAACAGAGAAGGTAGATGGTGTTTGGTGGTGAATGATATGCTGCCGCTGTTTACCACCAAAGTGTGCGTGGTGAATGCCTCTTAGCATCCAGCTACCCTGCTGGGAAGCCAGGGGGAAAGGCCCAGGCAGGAGTGTACCCTGGGAGGGGGCTGAGGCAGAGGCAGGAGCAGCCTTTCACCCTCAGGGCTGGTTCTGGGTGGTGCCAGCATTCTGGGGCTCCTCTAGATAGGAGGAGAGGCACCGAGGAGACACAGGCTGCAGCAGGAGAATGCTGCCTGTCCACGGGGAGAGTTTCCGACATCCCTGCTCTTGTCCGGCACGGGGAGCAAGCACACACAGTTCATCAAGCGGGGAGACAGGGGCTGGGGTGGGCTCTACGCCTATGGTGGCCTTGTCCCTCTCACCTGGCCACAGCTCAGGCCATTCCAGGGGCCTCCCTGTTTAACAGGGAACAACTGCATGGCTGTCCAAGGGTCCTGGACAGAGGCTTAGAGGTCTGCATCTGTACTGGGGAGTATAGCCACGCCCCTTCCATGACCCCAGAAACTACTTTTGACAGCTAGGGACACCGCCCACAAAGGGCCTCCACCCAGCCCAAGGTGGGGCAGCCATTGGGAGTGAGTCTGAGGTCTGGATTCTTCCTAGAGGCCGTGGCTGATGGACGGGCGTCCTTCCCCACTGCAGTTCCTAGGAAGAAAGGTGGGTATTTCTGTTGACTGTGTCCCTTTGAGTGAGCAGAGGCCAGGCCAGCTTGTGCTCTTGGGAGGAGGCCCCTTGAAGAAGTAGTCCTCTCCCTGGTGGGTTGACACCTACATGCAGGTGCCATTTCTCTGCCTAGAACAGGCTCCAGAGTAAGACTGGCATCACTCACTGGGGTAATTACTGGTTTGGGTTCGATTTCCATTCAAAACAGTAATCCCAGCCTGAGCTGGGTGTCAGATCTGAAGCTTGATTATTAGTAACACTTATCAACAGCCTCTCAGCTTCAGGCAATTAATCTGCCATTCCTGCTCCCAGTCGTGCAAAACTGCCGCCACCTCCGTTTCTCCTCTCCTTCTCCCTTTCCCTTCCCTCCATAGCCAGCCTGAGGGAGGGCAGGAGATGGGAGCCCCCCTCTGAGTCACTGTCACCCCCACAGGTAGGGGGCCGTGTGCCTGCTAGGCACCTGTCCTCCCCAACAACAATCTTCAAGTTGCAAAGTCTTGTAAAATCTTAATCTGATTCTGTCAGAACTGAGAGGCAGGAACTCACATCTCCTGGCTCCTTGTCCTGTAATGTGCTTTCAGCTGCATCAGGCTCCCTCCTGCCCCTGACTCAGTCTGTCTTCCCTTCCAGCCCCAAGACTAGGGTGAGGTAAGTGAGGCATTTACTCTGGTACAAAATTTAAGGGAGCACCAAAAAGCTCGGTAATCCACATAAATAATATATGAATACAATAATTTTTACAAAGCAAAGTGAATGCAAAAACATCCACAGTAAACAAAATAAAATATTAGTGAAGACAGGGTCCAGCCTGGCTTGCAGGACTTGGCTATGTCACTTGCCTCACCCTAATTCCAGCCCTGTAGGATCCTGTCTTTGTTTAAAAAATTGGTATTTTGTTAAGGATATTTTTACATTCATTTTGATTTAAATACCATTTATCTTGATCACTGAGCATTTTGGCACTTTCTTAAAATTTGCACCCCAGAAGAATGCCTCATTCAACTCACCCCAGTCCTGGCCCTGCTCCCCCACTTCCTGCTGGGCTCTGCACCCCTGCTTCTTCAATTCTTACTCCACCGCCTCAGGTTTGGGGTTCAGCTTTTGCCCAGGCTGGGGCCCCATCATGGACTGTCCTTCCTCATGCCCATGCCTGCTCTCCATTTTGTCCCTCTGGACCTGCTTCAGCCTCAGACACCTCCAATGGGGGGGGGGGGGCTGCAGGTTGCCATGGCAACTGCTCTGGTAATTGGAGGACTGAACAGCTGGGTTTGCTCCCCTCCTCTAATCATGTCCAGCCAGGGTGGGATAAGTACAGGCATGCCTGAGAGTCACTAATGCACGAATCTCAGAGGAATCTAAGACATTGCTGGACATGTGGGGAGACAGAGAAAATTTTATTTACCCGAATCCCTCCCAGGGAGAGGACAGCATGTGGCTAATGGAAGACTGTCATGATCTGTTTGTGACAGGGAGGTGAAACGCTGAAGTAGACATGGATGCTGGCTAACCAGCCTTCTGCAGAGGGTAGGTCTGGTTCACCAAGGGGCTTGGCTTTGCTGCTCAGGACATGTAAGCTGAGGCATACCTGTCTCCAGAGAATGCACCCCCCGCCCCCTCCCACTGTGCCCTGTGTTCCCTCCCTCTGTGCCCCACCCCCAGCTCTGTTCAGCTGGTCCAAGGGTTGACTGTTTCAGAAAGATCCACATGGAAGGGGTGCCCAGGACACCAAATTGTATCTGGGACTTGAGGCATTGTCATGTCGAGGTCCAGGACTAGGTCCAAGGGCACCGGGCTACTCTGTGTCCTGCTCTGACCATGCCGTTCTCCATAGTCTCCCTCTGAGGTCTCCTCAGCACCTCAGAGCTGGCATACTCCAGGCCCCCAGCCTGGTGAATAGGTCACCCAGCACCTGCTCTGCCACTGATGAGGCAGGTTACTTCCCCAGAGCCTTAGTTTCCTCCTCTAGGAAATGTCAATGGTAGTGTCCTCCTTTGAAGGCTGTGCTCACTCACCATTAAATCTGCTGACGTGTAAACGTGCTATAACCCTGCAAAGCGCTGTGACAGCCGGAAGAGCCATGTTCTGTAGGGCTCTGGAGGACAGAACCAGAGCCCAAGGGGAGTGTGTTTGGGCTTGATTTGATGGGAAGAAATTGCCAACCGCAGAGGCGGAGGGATGGCTCTGGAAAGAGTGAGCAAGTACCCTGACGCTGAAAGTGTGCGGCAGAGGTTTCAGAATCACCTGTCCATCAGCTTCGCTTCAAAGGGCTCCTCCCTACCTGGGAGGTGTGACCCCAGAGGGACTCCTTTAACTCAGCCCTGAAGTTCCCTGATTCTTTTTGTCTGCCCTCTCCCAGAGCTCCCCCAGGGCGTCATGTAGCTGAGCCCCATGGCAGCCTTGGCAGCCTTGGAGGAAGCTGGCTTCCCTTGCAGCAGACACAGCCTTTTCCCGGTTCATATTCCCCGGGTTAAGGTCTGGACCAGTGCATAAACCAGAGATCTTAGGTAGGAAGGGGACCAGGGAGGACACTGTGCTTGAGAAAGTGGGGGCCTGAGTATCAGCTTTGAGATGCCCTTTGGCTCTGACTGGGAAGTCCTTTCTGCCCGCAGCGGGACAGAAGGCGTCTGAGAGCTTAGGAGAGACAGGGATGAGGTCTCTAGTCTCCGGTGGGCTCGCACATGCACTACCCCACTGGGACCTGCCGTGTGCAGTGCGGCTGCTCAGGATCCCTCCGCGCTGCCTTCCCCGTGCTGGTTTCAGAGCTTTGAGACTTGTGTCAAAGTGAGAGAACGGCAGACTGAGAGTTGAGAAGCCTGGCTCCGACCCATCGTCCCTCTGGTTTTTCCATCTGGGACCTGGAGGGTAGGGGGTCAGATGCCCTTCTCAGCTGACAGTCTGTGGTCCTTCTGTTTACAGGAGGCTGTGAGCATTAACAGCTCACCTGTTCGCCCTCCTTCCCAGCCCTTTACAATCCCCGCCCGGCCCAGTCCTTATCTGTCTGCGTGGCAGACCAGGGGTCGAGGCCTCCAGGGTCTAGTTGGGGTGAGGTCAGCAATGTCTGGTTTTGCATCTAGGCATCTTTCCCCCTCAGAAATCTGAAAGTGAATCCCAAAGATTCCAGATGGTTGTTCTAGGTGCTCACTGGAGAGTGTGGCCCAGAAGGGGCGAGAAAGGAGGCAGAGTAAGCTCCTGGTGGAAGATGAGGCTGGGGCTGGCGGGACTCGGGCAGAGCGCTGCAGCTTAGACACCGCCGCCTGAGGCAGTGGGGAACTTCTGGAGGGTATAGGCAGGGTCAGAGGTCAGGGGACAGGGTCAGGTTTGCACGTAGCTCATAGCTCACTCTGGTGCCACTGGAGGATGGATTAGAGAGGCCACGCTGGATGCGGCCACCATCCTGATGTCAAGAACTGGGCAGTGGACAGGGCGGCCCTCCAGCAGCGGGGGCTAGAGAAGGTGTGGCTGCAGGCGAAATGTGCTCTGTAGGTGACTTCAGAAGGCTTTGATGGCTGTCCAGGCTGGCAGGGGAGGGGGGCAGGGAAGACAGGAAGCTATGGTGGTGCCTGTGGGCTGGGCGTGCCACTCACAGAGACAATACGTAAGATGAAGGCTTGTAGGACGTTCCACGCTGCATCCTCAGAGTCCAGTGCTGTGGGACATCCAGGGGGATGTGTCCGGAGAGCAGGAAGATAGTCTAGAATTTAGGAGAGGGATGGGCCCACGATGCAGGCATGGGCATTTTTAATATAAGGGTTGTGGGAGTTGAAGCCCTGTGAGGGACAATATCACCTAGGTACACTTACAAGAGGAGAGAGGACAAGAGGCTGTGGACACAGATGAGGAAATCCCAGATCCCTATTGTCCCTCAGAGGGACAGTGTGTGCCTCCCCCAGAACAGAGCCTGCTACTGAGCCCTGCCTAGCACAGGGCTGGCTATAGAGTGTCAATGAATGTGGTCCTCCAGATGGGGCCTTTGTCCTCAGTGCACCTGGATCTGCCTCGGTTGCTATAGTAACCCCAGATGCAGAGATTGCCCTCTCTGTGTTGCTGTGGAAATTAACAATTGAGTGTCCCTGAGTGGCATGGCTGCTTAGGCCTTGGGGACTCAGTCTGGTCCTGAAGGGCTTTGGAGGGAGGGAGACTGTGAGCAGCAGAGAAGGTTTCCACATCCTAATGAATCAGCGATGGCTGTTAGTCTAACTGTTGCCTCAGTGTTGGGGGAAGACACCCCATGGCTTGTGGTACCTTCAGGACGGAGCTGAGGGAGACAAGGAATTGCACCAGGCCTAGGTGTTGTGTGCAGCCCAGACAGGACAGCCCCCAAACTCTGCCTGTGCTCTGGCCACCATAAGGCCCAGGACCCCTTTGCTTTTTTGTGTGGGTTTGCACCCTTTTACCTAGACAGGGATTTTGTTCCCAGGAGGCACCCCCCGGCCCATGGGATCTCAGCATTCAAAGCAACAAAGGAAACTGGGGCCCCTGAAACGGGGCCATCAAAGAGATCGGTAAGCACTCAACACCCCTACTGTTAGGCCACGGGCCCCACCCCACATCCACTCCACCCCCCCAATGACCTCACCCCTTTGCAGTTTGAAGTCCTTCCCTCCCCCATCACTACATGGCTTCCCAACTTACATCCCTTCCAAAGCATCAGCTCTATACAGGTGAACAAGGAGGCGTCGCTTCTCCTGCCCAGGATCTCAGGGGGCTCCTCCACTGTGAGTGAGGCCTCTGCCCTGGACAGCACCTCCCTCCTGCCCTCTGCCTGTCCTGGTGGACTGCTCCTTCCAGCCTCCACCCTGCCCCGTGCTTCGTTCCCACAGCTCTGGTTATGACCACGCTCATTCTGGGCTGCCTGCTTGCTGTCCTGGGCCCCACAGAGTGAGCACCCGACGGAACACCTTCCACCCTGATCCCACTTAACTCCCACCTGAAGCAGCTGAGACCGAGGCCCTGAAGGAGGCCTTGAGTGACCATAGTCTGGCCAGGCAAGGGGCAGGAATGATGAGGTGAGGCAATGAGGGCCTGGAGTCACCCCTGCTTTTCCTCCTCAGGAGAACAACCAGAAGGAAGTACTGGAAGGAAGGAAGGGAGATCGCTCGGTGAGCTGGCTGGGGTGGTGGGAGTGCTGGCTGGGAAAGGGCCATCCACAGGATGCTGTGCAGGGAGGTGGCAGGCGGGATGTGGGCAGCTTCGTGGCTATGGATCCCATATGTGCTGGGGTGTGTGTGTGTGAAATGGGGCCCAGGGAAGCGTGAGACTCCCAAGCAAAATCTGCACTCGCAGGGGCTGTCGTGGCCTCGTTTGTTCCTCCTGGGTCCTCCTATGGTCCTTTTGCCCTGACTCCAGCCAGGTGGTACTCATGAGAAGGCCAAGAGTCCTGGGCTCTGCTTCCCAGCCTGTCCTGGGGCTCCGAGCCAGGCCTTGCCTGGACCACCAAGGGAATTCCTTCCCACTGTCAGCAAACCCAGGCCTGTGTACCGCTTGTTCCGCTGACAACTCTGGGCCTCAATTCTGCAGTTAGGAGGTGGGTTTGCTCCAGGACTCCTGATCAGGACCTCATTTGCCATCTACTGATGGCAGGGTCCGGAGGATGTATTTTTGGCCTAAAGGATGGGCAAAAACAACTGCCCTGTGAAGGAGGGGGCTCAGCCCTGTGTACAAATGAGACAAGATGATAGGGTCCCCTCCTCAGCTGTGGTGGGGGTGCTGAGTGTTCTTAGCAACTGAGGAACCTATCTGCCCTTTCAGGGACCAGGCCAGAGAAATAGAAGGGCCCCTGGGGCTCTGGTCCGTCCCCTCATGGCTGTTGGTCTGGGTTTCTGATGGGGTCTGTGATGAGGGAATCCTGAAGGGGAAGCTCTGTGGAGAGCCATGGGTCTGAGGTACGGCCCCATGGCCAGAGCATCCTGTGTTCTGCTTTTCTACACTCAGCCTCAAACCAGGGTACTTTTTAGACTAAAGAAAATCTCGTGAGGAGAAAGGTGGGAAGAGTGATGTATCACTTGAGCCAACTTCAGGGACTCTTGGGAAGGAGGAAGAGGAGGGGTACAGGTAGTGAACCCTAGGGGGGTGACTCTGCTGCATGACTCTGATGAGGCTGGACAACTTCAACTCAGCTGCCATCTGCAGCTGGTGCATTCTGAGTGATGGGAGCTGATAAGTCTTCTTCCTGAACCCACAGCCCTTGTACTGTCAAGGTTGCAAGAGTCTGTGAGATCCAACGCCTGACCCTTGTCTAACAGGAAAAACCGAGGCCTCAGGGCAGGGTCACACTGCAAGTTCATGGCAGAGTCAGGACTAGAAAATAGGCCCCCTGCTCAAGGCTCTTTCTCTGCTCAAGGCCAGGGAGGCAACCTTGCTGTGTGGGAGTCAGGAGCCTTACCAGAGAGTGAGTGGTCTTTTGGCTGTGACCTTGCTTCACGTGGATGGAGGCCCTGGGTGTGTTGTGGACTCTGTATCTACTGCTGGTGACTGGCTGGCAGGCATTCCCGGCCATGCTGGGTTTCTGGGATGACTCGTTTCTGGGATTTGTTGCCTCTCTACCTAGAGCCCCCAACACCACTCTGTCTGTTCATGTTGATGGGCTCTATAGGTAACCCTTAAACACTGTGTGATTCACGATGGTGCCCACAAGTGTGTGCTGCACCCATGGCGGCCAGTCCCGTGCTATGCAAAGGTGGACGAGGGAGTGAGGAGCCAGGCAGCCCTGGGGCTGAGAGCTGAGTAGCTGTGATTAATGGCAAAGTTGAATGGTTCAGCCATAGCCATGTAGGGACGCAGCAGCCCTTCTCTTCTCTGTATGTCCTTTTTATTTTTTAAAAGCTTTTATTTGTTTGTTTTTAGAGAGAGGGTAAGTGACAGAGAAAAAAACAAGTACCATCCGTTGCCTCTCACACCCCCCCCCCAGTGGAGGAGAGGCATGTGCCCTGACTGGGAATTGAACCTGTGCCCTTCCAGTTGGCAGGTTGGTGCTCAATCCACTTAGCCACCCAGCCAGGCACCTTCACTGTATTTTCATTGGCCCCACTTTCCTGGCTCTTGCCATCGTAACCCAGTGAAGAAATAAAACAAAAATGCTTGGACTTTACAGTGTCCTCTCCCTCCTACATTCTCAGCTCAAAGTCAAAAGTCAGTGCTGATTATCTCTGCCTCTCATGTCCTGCTGCGTCCTCCTCACACTCCAACCTGGCCTCTGCAGCCGCATCACCACCCACGCTGCTCACGCCCAGGTCTCCAGTGCTTCTTACTGTAAACCCAGCAGAAGCCTTTCAGTTCCTAGCTTACTTCCCAGCGGACTGAAGCCCTCTTCCCTTGCATTCCAGGACCCCACACTCTCCATTCCACTTGCCTCGCTGATCAGCATGTCCACTTTCTTCATGAGACTTTCTTCTGTCCCCTGGAAATGCTGATGTGTCTCAGGATGCTGCCCTGCCCTTTTCTCCCTCACGCTTGTCCCCGGTGGTCTCATTGATTATGGTGGGTGGCTTCAGTGATTACCGTGGTCTCATTGATTACCATGGCTGGCTTCAACTTCCACCTGTGAGCTGACGACTGGAGCTGCTCCTGAGCCCTTTCGCCTTCATTTCATTTTTCCCCTTTCAGTTCTGTCAGTTTTTGCTTCATGTGTATTGGAGCTCTGTGCTTAGGTGCATAAACATTTAAGATCGTATGTGCACTCAAGAAGTTAACCCCTTCATCAATATGAAATGTCCTTTATCTCTGGTAATATTTCTTGCTCTGAAGCCCAGTTGGTCTGATATACCGAATTTTTTGGACTGTAAGATGCACTGGACCATAAGACGCACCTAGGTTTTAGAGGAGGAAAATAGGGGAAAAAATTTTTGAAGCCAAAAATGTGGTAAAATATTTAATAACATAAATAACATAGGCTGCAGACCCCCTCCCCTTTCAAGTCCGGTAAGCTACATTTGGACTATAAGATGCACCCCATTTTCTCCCAAATTTGGGGGTGTGTCTTATAGTCTGAAAATATGGTAATATACTAACTCTAGCTTTCTGTTGCTTAGTGCTTGTATGGCATATCTTTTTCCATAAAAGATATGTGACTTCATATTTAAAGTGGATTCATATTTGTGACTTCATATTTAAAGTGGATTTCTTGTAGAAAGCAAAGAGGCAATTGTGTCGTTTTTACCCAGTCTGACAAGTTTGGCTCTTTATTTGGAGTGTTCAGACCATTCACGTTGAATATCAATATGACTGAGTTTAAATCTACCATCTTGCCATTAGTACGCCGTTTGTCCCGTCTGTCCTTTGTCTCCCTTCTTTTTTTCCTTTCTTTGAAATTGGTATATGTTAATGATTCTCTTTGGCCTCCATTCTTACTAGTTGGAACTCTTTTTGTTCATGTTTCTGTTTGTTGCTCTTAGTGGTTGCTCTGGGATTTACAGTGTGCATCTTCCCCTCGCCACAGCGCACCTCGAAATAACGCCACGCCATTTCCTGACACCATCAGGGCCTTCCAGCAGTGTGGCCTTCCACCCCCTCTGTCTCCTGAGCTGTTGCCGTCATGCTTTCCTCCTTCACCTCTCATATGAATCCAACTATGCATTGCTATTCTTTTTGCTTTAAACAGTCAATTATCTCTGAATTGACAACACCTTTATTGGGATATAATCCATATACCGACAATTCACCTGTTTATAATGTATAATTTAATGACTTTTAAGTTGTGCAACCATCATTACAATCGATTTTAGAAGATTTTTGTTTACTCCCCACCCCTCACCCCCACAAAAAAAAAACAACACAGAAAACTACACCATGGCCATTGGCAGTTGCTCCCCTTTCCTCTCTCTCCCCTCAGCCCTGTGCAAATGATTGACTTCCTGTCCTTACAGAGTTGGACACCTTTCCTATGGACGTTTCATATAAATGGAAGCATGTAATATGTGGTCTTTTGTGACTGGCTTCTTGACTTAGCATAATGTTTTCAGGGTTAATCTGTTGTAGCTTGTATCAGAGCTTCATTCCTTTTCATTCCAGATAACATTCTACTGTATGGCTATATACATTTTATTTATTCACTCATTGGTTGGTGGACATTTGGGTTGTTTCCACATTTGAGCTATCCTAAGTGATGCTGCTATGAATATTTGTGGTCATATTTCATTTTTCTTGGGCATATACCCAGAAGAAGAACCTCTGGGAAGCTCCATTCTACGTTCAGCCTTTTGAGGAATTGCCAGCTGTCTTCCAGAGTGGCCGCACCAGCTTGCGTGCAGTTCCTAGCAGCGTGCGTGGATTCCGATTTCTCCACATCCTTACCAGTGTGTGTACCTGTGAGTTTGAGTATAGCCACCTTAGTGAGTGTGAAGTGGTGTCTCATTGCAGAGTTGACTTATGTTTCCCTGATGACTAATAATGACCAATGATGTGCCCACAGGCCATTTGTATGTCTTCTTTGGAAAAATGTCTGTGCAAATCCTCTTCTCATTTTTCAAATGGGTTATTTTTCTTTTTATTATCAACTTGTAAACATTCTTTATATATTCTAGGTACAACTCCTTTATTAGATAATGATTCGCAAATACTTCATCCCATTCTGTGGGTTGCGTTTTTACTTTCTTGATGGCGAAACACTAAAGTTTTAAATTTTAATGAAGTTTCATTTACTTTTTTTTGTTGTTGCTTTGTACTGTTGGTATCACATCTAAGAAATCATTGTATAATCCAAGGTTACAAAGATTTATGCTTGTCCTTTCTTCTAAGTTTTATAGTTTTTCTCTTACATTTAGGTCTTTGATTAATTCTGAGTTAATTTTTGTATATCTCTGTAATGTGAGGTAGGAGTCCCCAATCATTCTCATTTTCTGTTGTCCCAGCACCATTTGCTGAGAAAGCTGTTTTCCTCTATTAAATAGTCTTGGCATTCCTGCCAAAAATCAGATGCGTTTATTTCTGGATTCTCAGTTCTGCATTGATGTGCATCCTTATACCAGCATCACATTGTCTTTTTTAAAAAATTGATGTTGGGGGGGAGAGGGTAGGGGGAGACAGAGAGAGAGAAAGGGGGAGAGAGGGAGGGAAGGGAGGGGAAGAGAGAGAGAGAGAAAGAAACACTGATTTGTTGTTCCACTTATTTATGCATTCACTGGTTGATTTTTGTATGTGTCCTGATTGGGGATTGAACCCACAACCTTGGCATATCAGGACAATGGTCTAGCCAACTGACCTACCCTACCTGGCCAGGGCCACACTGTGTTGATTACTGTAACTTTGTTGAAAGTTTTGAAGTCAGGAAGTGTGAACTCTCCAAATTTTTTCTTTTCAAGATTCTTTTGCACCCTGGCTGGTGTGGCTCAGTGGATTGAGTGCTGGCCTGTGAACCAAAGGGTTACTGGTTTGATTCCGAGTCAGGGCACGTGCTTGGGTTGCGGGCCAGGTCCCTAGTGGGGAGTGAGTGAGAGGCAGCCACGCATTGATGTTTCTCTTCCTCTCTTTCTCCTTCCCTTCCCATTCTCTAAAAATAAATAAATAAATAAAATCTTTTTTTAAAAAAAGATTCTTTTGCCTGTGCTGGCTCCCTTGAATTTTCATATGAATTTTAGGACCAGCTTGACAATTTCTGCAAAGAAACCAGCTGGTATTCTGATGAGGAATGCATTGAAACTGTACATTAATTTGGAGATTATTTCATTTGAACAGAATTTCATCTTCTGGCATTGGCCAGGGGGCTCAGTTGTTTGAAACATTGTCCTATACACCAAAAGGTTGTGGGTTGGATCCCCAGTCAGGGCACACCGATGTTTCACTCTCACATCGATTTCTGTCTCTCTCTCTCTCCTCCCTGCCACCCTGCCTCTCTCTGAAATCAGTAAGACCATACCCTCAGGTAAGGATTAAAAAAAAAAAGAATTTACTCTTCTGATCCATAAGCACAGTGTATTTTAAAAATTTATTTATTTAGGTCTTTTTAAAACTTTTTTAAAAACATTTTTAGAGGAAGGAGAATAGAGGGAGAAGGAGAGGGAGAAAAACGTTGATGTGATCAGTTGCCTCTCATATATGCCATGACCTGGGACTGAACGTACAACCTAAGCATGTGCCCTGACCAGCAATGGAATCAGCGACCTTTTGCTTTGTGGGACAATACCTAACCAACTGAGCCACGCTGGTCTGGGCTATTTAGATCGCCTTTAATTTCTTGCAAAGAAGTTTGTAGATTTTAGTCAACTGTCTTACTCTTATTTTTGAAAAAAAACTATTCCTAAGTATTTATTCTTTTTGTTGCTCTTGTACATTGTGTTGTTTATTTCATTTCTTTTTTGGATTGTTCCCATAAAGAGTGTAGAAATATAAGTGATTTTGCATATTGATCTTGCATCCTGCAAGCTTGCTGAACTTCTTTATTTGTTCTACTAGTATTTTAGTGGATACCCTAGGTTTTCTTCATACAAAATTATGTCATCTTTGAATAGAGATAGTTGTACTTCTTCCTTTCTAATCCAGGTGCCTTGTATTTCATTTTCTTGTCTAATCACCTTGACTAGAACTTCCAGTACAATGTTGAATAGATTTGTTGAGAGAAAGTGTCCTTTTTTATTATCTTGGTGGAATGCCTTCAGTCTTTTCACTTTTAAGTATGATGTTACTTTTTGTGGTTTGTTTTTTTGTAGATGCCCCTTTTTCAGGTTGAAGAAATCCCTTTTGAATCCTAGTTTCTTGAATGATTTTATCATGTAGAGGTGTTAGATGTTTTCTAATGCTTTTTATGCATCTGTGGAGATTATGTGGTTTTATCCTTTATTCTATTAATATAGTGTACTCTATAATTGATTTTTGGCTGATAAGCAAACTTTGCATGCTTGAGATTAATCTTACTTGGTCAAGATAATATAATCCTTTTTATATGTTCTGAATTTAGTTTGTTATTATGTTTGTTTCGTAATGAGAAAAAAATGTACCTACATATTTACCATTTCCAATGCTTGTCATATATTTATATTCAAATTGTCATCTCGTCTCATTTTCCTTTTCCCTGAAGGATTTATTTTTAATATTTTGTGCAGTGTTGACCTGCTGGTGGTGCATTCTCTTAGATTTTATTTGTATGAAACAGTAATTGCTTTCACTTTTGAAAGATATTTGTCTCAAAATAGAATTAAAGTGGACAGGTTTTTATTTCTTTCAGTACTGTAAAGATGCTGCCCCACCATCTCCTGGTTTGATTGGCTGCTGCTGAGAGAAGTGTGCTGATGTTTTCTCTTTGTTCCTATTTGCAGCATCCGTACTGCTCCCCCCTCTTTTTTTCTGGCTGCTTTTAGATTTTCTCGTAATTGCTGGGTTTTAGTAATTCGATTATGAGGTACTTGGTGTAGTTTTCTTCATATTTCTTCTGCTTAGGTCTTTTGAGACTGTTGGTTTTGTCAGTTTAGTTTTCATTCATTTATTTAAAAATTTGGGCATTATTTTCTCAAATATTTTTCCTGCCTCCCTCTTTCTTTCTTTTTTCTCTGTAACTTCAATCACGTGTATGTTAGACTGCTTGATATTGTTTCACAATTCATTGATAAGTATTTCTCTCTCTGAGTTTTATTTTGGAACATTTCTATTTCTGTGTCTTTTAACTCACCGGTCTTTTTTTCTACAGTGTCTAATTCTAGGCTGGGCCACACTGAAGCCAGAGTTGTTTTTCCGAGGCTGATATAATTATATTCCACCACGTAATGTTTTCCGGTGGCTTCTCTAAGGCTTTAGCATAAAGCCTGGTTCTTAGTGGAGACAAAAGCCTCTTTGCTCTCTGGGTCCTGCTATGCTCTGCAGCCTGCTCTCACCTCCCTCCTCCCCCGCGCAGGTCTTCACCGGTCCCCCAAATCACGTACTCTCTTCCATCTCAGGGCTTCACCTGTCATTCCTCCATACCTCTGCCTGATAAAACTTCTCATTATCTTTCAAGACTTGGAATTACCTTCTCCAGGAAGCCTACCCAGATGTTTTCAGTCACACACAGTACTAAACTCTGATATGCCTTAGTCAACTTTAATCATAGGTTATATCTGCATCTGCTACAGGGCTGTGAGCTCTCTGAGTGTAAGGCCCCTCTTGCCTGGCTCTGTATTCTCCGTGGAAGACCAGAGTAGTTTCTCAGCATAAGCGCACTGAATGAACGAAAGTGGGTATGGAGGCATAGCTGGTGGAAACAAGGAGACCCGAGGCAGCTGCCCTTCAATGGCGTGGTACGTCCTCAGGACTGTCAGGCCCAGAGCAGAGGGGCTCAGTGCAGCAGAGCCTTCTTCCCGGCACTGGGCAGCACTGGGTTTGCGGGTTCGTGTCACCTCCCTGCTCCACTCCACAGGGGTGAGACTGGCTGGGGCTGTGTTCGCACCAGGGAGCCCTGCTGTGCCGTGGCAGCCTGCCTGGGCCTGAGTCCTGGTCTGGGTCTCAGGGTGGCTGGACTTCAGGCCCCTCAGCAGAGCCATCTCTTCCATTAAGGTCAGAAACTGCCACAAGGAGCCTGATGTGTCACAGGACATTTTTTTTGGAGGGGGACTTTAGAATAGGATGTGACGAAGGGCTTTGATGACTGGGACAAGCCCCCACACAGTGTAATAGCTGGGGAAGGTCCTGTTTGCTCTTCCTTTTGAAAATTACATGTTTTACTGTCATTCGATTATGAGCTCCATGAAGGCAGGGGCCTTGTCTGTCATCCTCATTGTTGTGTCCTCAGCCTACAGTGCGTGTACACAGTGAGCACTCAGTAAGTACCTATCGAATGGATAATAGTAGCCATACTGGATATTACAGTAAACTGTACATGGTTCTAAGCCATTTACACATATTAACTCATACAATAGTCACACCACCCGGTGGGGTGGATTGTGTCGTCATGCTCATTTGGCAGATGAAGAAGCTGGGACCAGAGTGACTAATTGTCCAAAGTCACATTGTCACATAAGTGGTGGGCAAACTTTCAAAGACTTGTACCCTTGTCCTCTATTGAATGAATGAATGAATGAATGAATGAATAAATGAGTGTTTTGATTTATGGTGTCTGCAAAAGGGGACATAATAGATACAGGTGTATTTCCTAAAACACTCATCAGAACACCAGACTTCCCATAATTTGGATTATCCATACTCAATGTTAATATATCTCTGTATTCTATTTATTATTATATGCAATATTATAGTATACAATTGTATGCAATATGTAATTAAATACAACGATACTAGAAGTACTAGTGATACTTGCATCTAGTGCCTATCATTACTGCTAACAGTGTGATCACACTACATGCCAGGTTTTGACGTAAGCGTTTTACAGACAGAGTCTTGTTTAATATTTGTGACTCTATGAAATAGGTGTTAGCATCCCTGTGAATGGCTGGGATGTAGTTAAGGCTCAGGGAGGGTAAGCCCAACGTCATAGATCTTATTACAGAGCAGGATTTGAGTCCATCTGTTCTTTGATTCCACATCTGTGCTTTAAGGGCTCTGCCTAGCTCCCTCTCTGGCAGTCTGGCTGACGCAGGGCTGCTGGGCTTTCCAAGCTCTTGCTTCCCCAGGAAGCTCCCAGATTCTAGGGCATGGTCCTCACTTCAGAACCTTCCCTGAGAGGGACTCTCAGTGCCCCAGGCAGGTTTTCCTGGCCCTTTCCTGCAGGGAAAGCGGAAGCTTGGACAGGTCAGATTCTGTAGTTCATAGTCCCAGTACTTTAAACTTGAGAGGTGCCATATTGGAGCCCATCCCAGACCAAGAAAATCAGAATCTCTGGGAGTGTCGGCCACAAAATCTGATTTTTAAAAATATTTTATTTATTGATTAGAGAGAGAGAGAGAGACATTGATTTGCTTCACTTAGTTATGCATTCATTGGCTGATTTCTATAAATGCCCTGACCCAGGATCAAGTCCTCAACCTTGGCATGTTGGGACAATGCTCTAACCAACTGAGTTACCCCACCAGGGCTCTAAGAATCTGAATATTTAAATAGTTCTGCAAGTGACTCTAATGCCCAGACAGATTTGAGAACCTCTGGCTCAGGCTCAGGAAAAAGGAAATGGATACTTCTCAGGAAAAGGAACAGTGGCCTCTTGCCAGGGCCAGTTTCATACCAGCTATTAGCAGCATGGTGGCGGCATCATGTGCTGTGAATATGTACTGTAAAATAACATTTAAAAAATGTAAGACTGCTCTGGCCAGGCAGCTCAATTGGTTAGAGCATTGCCCCGCTACACCAAGATCAGGGCACATACAAGAATCAACCAATGAATACATTAATAAGTCTAACAACAAGTCAATGTTTCTCTCTCTCCCCCTTCCTCTCTCTAAAATCAACACATAAATTTTTTTAATTTTTTAAATAAAAAAATTAAGATTATTTGTGTATTAGTAGTAAATTTGGAATACATGAAATAATATAAGAAAAATAAGATTACCTATAATCCTTACACCTAGAGGTAACTCCTGTTAACATTTTGATATATTTCTCTTTTTAAGCTTTTTTTGATGTATGATATGTCTAGTATACATAAAAATGCAGAAATTTTTTTCAAGTGAAAAGGAGTTTATTAGCGAAGCAGTGAGAGTGAACGTAGGCTGCCCCACAAGCAGAGAGCAAGCACAAATGCATGGATTTTAAGTGCACAGCACATAATGACTGTTTGTAGCAGACGCGTTCCTGCTGGCCGAGCCCAGGCCGAGGAACAGAGGTCGGCGGCGCCCTCGACACACCCTGTGAGCCCCTCACTGGTAACCGCTCCCTCCTACGGTTCTCTTGACTCCTAACGTCAAAGATTAATTTTGCCTTGTTTTGACTTGTATATCAATGGAATAACTTATTACGTACTGTTTGAGTGTGGCTTCTTTTTCTCAATATTGTATTTGTGAGATTCATCTGTGTTAGGCATCTAGTCCTGTAGTTCATTATTTCCATGTGGTGTTTAATTGTGTGGCTGTAGCAAATTGATAGATCTGTTCTGCTGTTGGTGGGTGGCTGGGCACTCGAAAGCATTTGGCAATACGCCTCGTGCTGCCATGAGCATTCCCGTGTGTGTCTTTCTGTGCACATGTGTATGCATTTCCGTGGGGCGTGTACCCAGGAGTGCAACTGCTGTGTTCCATGTTCAGCCCAAGTAGATGCTACCGGAGTTTCCCAAAATGGTTCTACCCAGCCGTATGTGAGTCCTGGTTGCTCCACAACATCACCAAAACTTGGCCTGTTCTCTCCTTTAACTTTAGCCCTTCTGGTGAGTATGTAGTGTGTGGTTTTATGGTTTTACTTTGCTTTTCCCTAGTGAGTAAATGAAGGTGAGCACCTTTTCCTTCATGCATTTCTCTTTAATCTTTTCATTAAGTTCCCACCCCTGGTAAATCTTAGTTTAATTTTTTTTTAAAAGGAAAGAAAAAGAAAAGAAAACAAGCAAGGCCAAACTACAAAGCAAAAAAACATATAATAAAGAGAAAAAAATTCAGGTACACTGTTAGTTTTTCCTAAGTTCTATCTATAAAACCTTAAAGAAAATACATGCTCTGTTGTTTTCTGTCTTTTAACTCTTTCTCCCCATGTTTTTCTCAACCATTTATCTTCACTTGCTCCACCAACAGCATTTGTATCCATTTGGGGATGTTTTTGCACTAATATTCTTACAAGAAAGGCCCTGGTGATGAAGGGAAGCTCCAGCTCAGGGCGAGGAAGGAAGCCTTGGGTGGCTATGGCCTGGCTGGGTACCGCTGATCTTCCGGGAACAGCAGGGAGCTTCGTGCGATGGAGTGCGAGCATGGCAGAACAAACTCTAAACACAAGGTGGTTTCGTGTTGTTACTGCAGAAAACTGTGTATTGAAAAAAATGGGTTTAAACTCACTTTAGGTACTATTTTGGGAAAAAAATCTCAGGCGTTGTCTGGGAAAAAATTGCAGTGTGAGTGTGCTCACACGTGGCAATTGTATATTGTTTGCATGCATCTGTCCTTGTAACACAGTTGTGTAGCATGTTTTGTCACCTGCATTTTTCATGCAACATATTTTCCTATACCATGAAATATTATTAGATAATGTTTTTAATGGCTGCATAATAGTGATTTTAATGGACTTACTGAAATTCATTTAACCATTCTGTTTTTATTTTAATAATTTCTAAATTCTCAATGATGAACATCTCTGTACATAAATCTTCGTGCTCAGCTGATTACTTTCTTCGAATAGCTTCAGAGGAGTGAAATAAATGGCTCAAGAAGAATGACTATCTTAAACATGTTCATTAAAGTTCTTCGATCCATTAATATGATTGCATTTCCTCCCAGAAAGACCACTAATCGGAACTCTCCCTGGCAGTACGTGACATGCCTCTCTCAGTGCAGGTCTGCCAGCTCTGCCTTCACCTCAGTCACAGCGCCTCGGGCAGGGGTGTCACACTCATTGCCGCCGGGGGCCACATCAGCCTCGCATCGGCTTCAGAGGGCTGAATGTCATTTCAGCCCCTTAACTGTTAAGGAGTAGTTCCATTTATACAGCCCTAAAATGACATTCGGCCCTTTGAAGGCAACTGCGAGGCTGATGTGGCCCCCGGTGAAAATGAGTTTGACACCCCCGGTCTAGGGTCTCATAGACAAGACCGCTGTGTTTTACCGAATAAAATCCGCATGGTTTCTGGATTTACGATCGTGCTTAGGAAGGCTCTCCTACTCCCTACACGTGATTAGAAAAACATTCTCTGACATTTTCTACTTGTAGTTGTCTTGTTTCCTTCTTCCTCATCAATCTGTAACCCATCTGTTATTTGTATTTGGGGATGTGATACGCGGTAGACCTATAACATTCCCCCCCAAATGGATAGCACGTTGATCTCTGAAACATTTAGTAAACAGTGTAGTATTTCTCCGTGTTTGCGGGGCCCTTGCCATCTCGCAGATGCGGGTCTGTTTCCACGTTGCGCTGGCCTGTTCGCTTCTTCTCCAGCGACTACCACTGTGTTTCGGTTATTTCAGATCCATAG
The DNA here is from genome assembly GCA_004027475.1 of Anoura caudifer. Lineage (NCBI taxonomy): Eukaryota > Metazoa > Chordata > Mammalia > Chiroptera > Phyllostomidae > Anoura > Anoura caudifer. Next base: position 67,504 of record PVKU01004873.1, on the reverse strand, counting down.
TCAGGTTGATGCTGATGTGGCAAGTGCCTCCTTTTTCTTTTCTTTTTTTTTTCTTTTCTTTTACAGAATTTTCTCAGCTGTCTTGGAAAATTGGCTGATTTTTCCAGATGAATATTGGAATAAGTTTATCTAGTTAAAAAAAATCCTACTGCACTTGTGATTAGAAATCTGTAATTCATTTGACAAAATTATAATACTGTACAAGAAGAGAGGATGCAACTCCTTTTATCAAGGGTGTGTGTATGGTTAAGATTTCCAGGGGCTTTATTACAGTTTTAGTGTGTTTATATGTATGTCTGAGTCATTTCTTGTAAAATTTTCCTAGATGTATTATTTTTTCTATTGCTTCGGTGAATAAGATTCTTGTTACTGTATTTTAAATTAGATGTTTCTGGTAGGTAGAAAAATTATTTAGAGTCGGTGTGTCAGGACTGAAAAGGTCAGGGTGTCATGTCACTCTCGCTGAGCCCTGGGGACAGTGAGGCCAGAGGGTTGGGGACTCTGAGGCTGTGAGATGAGTCGTGGCCAACCCAGGTCTGGAGCCCAGGCCTGAATGCCCGGTCTGTGCTCACTGGAAACCCCCCAAGCTAGACAGAGAGAAGGGCTTGTTATAATTCATCAGCTAGGAAGCCAACTTCTGTTACCATGGAAACCTGAAGGCGGCATCATCTGGGAGGGCCAGGATGTGGAGTACAGAGAGAACAGAATGCATTAGGGTGGGGCCAGTTTAGGATGTCTTGTCTCTGGGCCTGTGTATGTGTGTGTTTGAGAGAGACAGACAGACAGACAGAGACAATGAATGCTCTCTAGACAGGGAGGTGGCCACCCTACTCTCATCCTCTAAGGAGGCCTGGGCCATTACCTGGGATCATTGCTGGGTGGTGGTAAGCAGGGGTGTTGAGATGACTTCCCTGTGTCCACCAGGGCCCATTCCGGAGCTGCTCTTAAAGCTGGACAGAAGTGCTCGGGGCAGAGGTGCTGGCATCTGCCCATCATAGGCCCCGGAGCCCACCGGCACCTGCTGGACACTGACTCCTCCTCTCTCAGATACTGGGGTGATGGGAGCAGAGACAGAACCCCCACCCCGGACTCACCTCTGTTGCTGATAAGCCGGAGCACAAGAACAATGCAGAAGTGCAGGATGGTGGTCCAGGGACAGGACAGAAGTGCTTCAGGTGGAGCCGAGGGTTGGGACCTCCAAGGACGGGGTACACCTCTGCCACAGCCTCAGTCTGTCGAGACCCAGGAAGGGGACAGCCCCTGGAGTCCTGCCAGCAGCAGTGGAGTTTGTAGCTGAGAGCCCTACTTCCCTGTTCACTTCCGGCCAGCCCCTCTCCACCAGCATCCTGGGCCTCTTTCCCTCTGGCCCCTCCTCAGGAGTCCCAGAGAGCCTGAGCTCCGCCTTCCCTGCAGCCTGCAGCCCCCATCCAGGCCTGCACTTGCTGGGCCCACATGGGAGGAGCTTCCTGAAGCTGATGAGCATCTTAGTTTGGGGGTGGGGTGCTGGGGAGAGCAGGAAGGACGGGGCTGCTGGACCCACCTGTGGTAGCTAAGGCTGGATCTGAAGAAAACATCAAAAGTGTCGAGCCAGCAGTGCAGTTCCATCCCTTCCCAAGCCTTGCTTGTCCTCTCTGTGCCTTGGGCCAGGGCCTGACCCCTGGGGGAGCCCACTCCAGCTTTCCTGCCTCGTGCTGCCGGGAATCCCCCTTATGCTTCTGGTCCAGGGGGTGCGCTTAGGGATCTGGCTGGGGGTGGGTTGTCCTCTGTCTTTGAACCCAAGTGTGATATGGGAGTGTGTGAGCTCTGTGTATGAGAGTGGTGTGTTTGCACACCTGTGACATGTGAGTGTGAAGAAACATAGGGGTAGGTGACAGTGTATATGTGTGCCTGGGAGGGAAAGATGTGTGCGGGTGTGTCTGGAGTGTGAGTATGTATTATTTTGGATGGGGGTATGTAGTGGGTAGGGAAAGGTGTCCATTGATGTGTGAAATGCCTTGTAGGGTAACAGGCACTTGGTGGGAGGTGTGCGCGGAGGCCGTATGTGGAGGAGTTTCGGTACGTGTGCGTGTGTGAGTGTCATGGTGTGGGGTTCAGGCCTGTGGGTGATGGCTGTGTGTGAGATGCAGGCTAGCTCTGTGTGTGGAGTGTCTGAGCTGATGTATACGTGTAGGCTTGTCTGTGCGTGGTGTAGAAGGGGCTGACCTGTTACTGTGTGTGGTGTGCTTTGGGAGGGGGAGGGCTCTGTGTATGTGCATGGTGTGTGTGAGGGTGTGTGTGTGTGTGTGTGTTGGTGGAATGACGGAAGTGAACCAGCGCATTAGTGTGCAGAGTGTGGGTGGAGAAGGGATACCAGGGCCCGTAGCCCCCCCTCCACTTAGGAGTTGGTGGGTGTGACTTTTTTCCCTCCAAGGAGAGGGAACCGAGGCTCCAGGGAGAAACAAGCAGCACCATCCCATCTCTGCCAACTCATGACCTAGACTCTAGAGGGCGGGGGAGGGGCAGGCCCCCGTGGTTCCCTGGGGGTGATGGCGGGTCATGTTCAGCGTTTTAGGGTTCCTGACCTGGCGCTGGCTCTCACTGGCTCGGGAGAATCGACTTCACGAGGAGAGAACGTTTCGTAAGCTAGTTGTTCAATGTAGCCGTTATCAAGAATTAAATTACTTTTGTTGCTTGTCTAGACTTTAAAAAGTGATGAAAAAACTGTTACTGATGCAGAGTAAATTTTGAATTTTGTTATGTTGGTTACTGCTTCGTGTGAATAGCACAAGATGGTAAAGAAATATTCTTCTGCTCTTCAGAAACCATTAGCCAGTGCAGCAAAGAAACCACAAAGTCACTGACAAGCGAGTGACATTCTGACATGTCTTTGTTGTTTCGATTCCATCTTACTTACCAAGGGACACTGCCAGCCGACGCTGGGACTGGAACCACACGGGTCGTGTTTGCAATCGTAGTTTGGCTCCAGATGGAAGAGTAGGAGGGAAATCAATGAATGCATTGATTTCTGGGACAATCACCTGGTGATACGGAATTTGTGTCTGTAAATTACCCACTATACGTCCTTTATCTCAGCAGAAGGTATAAGGAACTTATGCATATACATATATGCAAACGTGTTTTGGAGAGCCAGGTGTTAAACGTCACTGTTTAAAGCTCCCAGAAGGCCCCACGTCAGCCACAACCTCAGCCTGTCTCCTTCACCGTACATGGCTGAGGTGAGGGGGCAGAGGCACTGGGAGCAGCTTCTCAGATTCCCAGACAAGCTGTGGCTTGTCACAAGCTCAGCTGTGACCTCCTCCTGATCCTGGGCACTGGAGCTCGCTTGGAGGCCCTATTCATTCAGCAGTCACTGCCTTAGTCCCTTCTCTGTGCCAGGTGCCAAGGAGTCACAGGGAGGGAAGGGGGTGACACGGTCCTTGCTTGCATGGAGCTCCCAGCCAAGAGGAGGAGATGCTCAGTCACAGTCACTCACTTCTTGGAGCATGTGGGGTAGAAAGGAGTCACATCACCCAGGAGGCACCTGGAAAAGGAGGGAGGAGGGGGCAAGGGGAGATGGCCTCACACGGGTGTCCAACCTTGAGCAGTGCTTCCCAGCATTTAGTGCACAGCACCCACGGGATCTCTGCTGCAGATGCAGAGATGCTCTTTCGGTCAGTCTGGGCAGGGCGGTGGCCAGGAGACCTCAGTATGCCAGGAGATGGTGAAGCAGGTGACCCTGGGGTCACACTTGGAGAAACACTGGCCGGGGCAGAGAAGAGGGTATGTGCAGAGGCACAGAGATGAGGAAGATGAACTTCTCTCAGGAGATCTGCAAGGAGAATTTCAGAGTGGCTGGAGCAAAGCAGAGGCGGGCCAGCCTGAAGGGGAGTCCGAGCGGGCAGTGCAGGCCACCTTGGCCTCGTGAGCGGTTTGAAGTCTATCCTGGGGGAGGAGTAGCCATGGAAGGATCCTTGTTAGCAGACAAGTGATATGCAGAGATTGATGTTGAAGAGTATGATGCTTGTGGCGAGGACAGAACTGGATGTAGTGAGACTGGGAGGAGGCTGGAGACACATGAGGCCTAAACTGGACAGAGGTGTCATGGACAGATGGGAGAGGGCTGGTAGGAGGGCTTCCCAGGGCTAGATGAAGGAGAGAGGAGTTTGGGAGGCATCTGGGGTTCTGAGTGATTGAGTGGATGGCGCGCTGTTTGTGTTGCCAGGAAACAGAGGGAAGAGGCAGTGTGGAATGAGAAAAGTTTGGTTTTGGAACCCGGAGAGTTAGGGGTGCTTCTGGAGGGGCCCAGAGGCATTCATTGGGAGCTCAGGAGAGCCATCAAGCAGTGGGTTTGGGAGTCCATGAGGATAAGTGAGGGAGCCATGGGAGTGGAGAGGTCACCTGGGAGAATGCAGAATAAAAACAGTGTCAGAACAGGTCTCTGGATCCAGTCCTGAAGGAGCTTGGGTGTCTGCCTTAGCCTCATTTCTAGAAAGGGTGACGCAGTCACCAGGGCCCTCCCTGCAGGAGAGCTGGAGAGTGGGCGCCACAGGGGGAGGAGTTCAGAACCATGGACAGGGTGGCTGGCTGCTTTAGAGGAATTGTTAGGAGTCATGGGCCTCGGTTCTAGCTCCAGTCCTGGCTCTGCTACCAACTTGCTGTGTGACCTTTGGCAAATTACTACCAACTCTGGGCCTCAGCTTCTTCAACTGCAAATGGGAAGGTTGTACCAGACCAGTGACTTTCCATGACATTTGGAGCCCCAGGGTCACCTACAAGTATCTCCAGGGAAGCTTGGGGAGAAGGGAAGAGGCTGAGGGGGTGGCTGGGCCTAGACTAGCATGTGGGAGGGTGGAGAGAGGGGAGGCCCCAAGAGGGGACTGAAATGCCCTTCCAGAGCCACTATAAGAAAAATGAGGCCTCCTGGTGCTTTCCACACGCTGTGTTCTTACACCGCCTGTACAGAAAGAGGAGGCAGAGTAACCCACCCCATATACACCTCAGCCCAGGCCCTTTGCCTGGTCTGTATTGTGAATGGGGGGACATGGAAAAAAAAAAAAAAGAAAGAAAGAAAAATGAGGACCCTTCAAGTCCAGTGGCCTCACATCCCCAAGAAACCCATGTCTGCCTCCCCTCCCTCAAGGCAGGGCCTCTGAGATGACCCCACCCTCACTGTGGGTCCCTGTGGTGAGGGAGTCTGCTCCGAGGGGCTGGAGATCATGCTTGTTTGCCCTGTGCCCCTTCCATCCAAGGTCATGTCCCAGTATACACTACCCTCCTATTGCTGGGGACATTGTCCTGCCTAAGGGGTCTAGATTCCCAAATAAGGTCCCACTGGGCCCCAGGACACCAGGCTTGAAGACAGCCTTTTGAGGTGCCCCAGGTCTCTGCTCACTGGGGAACAGATCAGAGGAAGATCTCAGCAGAAGTGGCCTCAACATACTAGACAGGGCTCAGAGAGTTGCCTCGGGATCTCTAGGAAGATGCCCCTCCTTCCTGTTCCTCTCCTTGCTCTCTTGGTTCCTCAGGACCAGGGAGGCCACTTCAACCAGCTCTAACTCGGCAGGGTGGTTGGATGGGGGCAGGGGTGACTACTCTCGGTGTTTCCTGACAACAGGCTGGGGGACTCAAGCACCAATGTGAAGCTGAAGAGTGTCGTGGAGACAGGGGGCTGTGAGACCAAGTCTGCCCCGGCCACGCCCGTGGCCGGGGTGTGGCCCTGGGCCTGGGGAGGGTCGCTGTTTGAGAGGAGGACGCAGCTTTATAAAATGACTCCGTAAGTATGCCCTCGGCAGGTGGGGCCAAAGGCCCCCACTGCTCCACCTGGGACTCAGGCATGCACCAGGAGGCACCTGCAGCAGGTGACCCTGCAGCAGTCAGTGGGGGGGACCCAGAGAGCTGGCTGTCAGGGACACAGGCTGGCTCTGGGCTTCTGGGGAACCAGGAAGCCCAGGCACCCTCAGGGGCCTGTGGAGGGCCTGCCCTGATGTTCTAGGCCCCAGGCCTGGGGCCTTTCCTTGAGGGTCATACGTGTGTGTATGTGTACACATGTGAAGGCTGTGGTCTCTGCCATGTCCACTGACTGCAAGCCGATCTTTGGCCCCAAACATGAGCCCTCTGAGTTCAGGAACTGAGGAAAGGAAGCCTGTGGTTCCTTTGTTGGGCATGAAAGGCTCTGAAACAGTGATTTGCCTCATGGGAACCACTGGGAGAGTTTTTAAAATGCACACTCCGAGGCCCTACCCCCATAGGTTCTAGGGTCAAGCCCAGGGGTCTCTGTGTTTAAAGCCTCCCAGGTGGTTGTGATGGAGAGCTTCAGCCGAGTGTGGAGCCGTCCCTCTGGGGGATGCCAGGCCTGGGCCAGTCTCACTGTAGGCACGTGGAGGGCCGGGCCTCTGCCCGAGTTACACCCTCATACATTGGTTCCTGCAGATGTTCTGGTCGTCCAGACTCTCATGGGATGAGAAGGCCCAACATGCCCTCAGCGACCTCTTCCTGAGGCACAGAGAAGAGGAAGGATGCCCAGGGGGACCCTTGGGGGAGGAAGACTGAGGAAGGAGGGGATTGGAGCCTGAGGGGAAGGGATTCCTGTGCCCCAGTGTCCAGGGCCTCCCACCTGGACCCCGGCTTTCACAGCCCAGGGCACCTGCATCCTGGTGCTGACACTGCCCCCAGCCAGTCCCAAGGGTGAGCCTGGCTCCGTGTGCACAGACACAGGAAAGAGAAGAAAGAGAGAGGGCTTTTTGGAAGGTGAGCGTGCTCAAGGGTAGTTAGGAAATTTCATCAACGGAGTTCCTTTTGAACATTTTTAATGTCTTTTTTTTTTTTTTTTAAAAGAAACCACTTAATTTCAAATGACCTCCAAACCCTCCTCATTCACGCAAAGGTTACTGACCTAACTGAATCAACACAAAGTAACCGGCTGAACGTTTACATGGTGGAGCTGGAGTCTGAGCTGGTCCGAGCGAGTCTGTTTCCTGTCTGGCCTGCCTGCGATGCACACTCATTTCTCCCGACCCTGCACACCCCCATACCTCCTGGCTGCAGAGCATCCGAGCCGCTCACTCGACCCAATTTGCTTAGCCAATCCCCAAGTGCTGAATCTTTGGGCTCTTTCCAATTTCTCGCTATTATAAATATCACTGCTATGAATATCTCTGTACAAATTACTTTCTTAGTATTTTACTGGGAAGCATTTCCCAAGTGGAATTATTAGGTCAAAGGGCATGAGCAATATTACAGTTCTTGACACATGTTACTCGATAGTTTTCCAGAAATATCGAATCTGTTTACCATGATACCAATTATGTATGGCTGTCCCCACAGCCCGCCGGCATTGAGGCTCCTTCTTTGCGTTTGTTTGGACTGGTCAGGAGTGGCGCCGTGAGTGGTTGGCACTGTGTATTACAGCCATGACTGGCGGGGTGTGGGACATTCTCTGGAAGCTCCTGAGGATCTGGTGGGCATTGTTTGTCCTGTGGGGATCATGGTGGGCTCAGTCCTGAGTGGAGGAGCTCACCCAGGCTGGGAGACGGTAAGTTTCGGGTTCCTAGACTTTTTGGCGCCCCTCCTCCCAGCGGTGGGCCAGCGTGGGCACACGGGCCGCAGTTCGGGGTGTTCTGGGCTGAGAGAGGAGTGTGCTTTGAGAGCAGCAGCACTCGTCCTGGGGGGAGACCGACATGGCTCACCCCCAGCCTGACGGGCTCCGCTGGGGGACCGCACAGCCACCCACCCCCCAGCTGCAGGCTTTCCGGTGCGTAGGTGGCCACGCTGTGCTTGCGGTTGTGGCCACGGGGCTCAGTGGCACACTTGCCTGTTGCCTTGATCTGGGTGACTGCAGGGGAGCCGTGCCCAGTTTGTCCTCTGTGTGCCAAGCCAGGGCTTTGACGATGGCTGGGGAGGCCAGCTGGGGAGGCCAGGAAGTCTGGGCCTGCGTGTGTTTGATGAGGTGCAAGCATGGGGAGTTTGGGACATGGAGTGAGCTGGAGAACTCTGACCCAGGTCCAGGTCCAAGATTTTGGCCTGTGCGTGATGTTGGGAGGCTCGTCAGGGATGCCAGGGGCTCAAGACAGAGGCAGTGGGGTTCAGGGGCATGAAACCCGGGGCTGGAAGCTGCAGGCTGTGGCAGTGGGAGGCAGGGCCACAGGCACCCTGGGGTCTCAGAACAGGCCCCAGGAGGTGGAGGAGGAGGAGAACCCCGGACAGACGGGGCTGGTACACACTGGGAACTAGTATAGGGTATGAGGTCGGCAGCCAATGTCACAGTGTCAAAGGACTCAGAAAACTCGAGGACAGAGAGACAGATGTGGACCTTCAAGGCATTCTGGGTAGGATGGAGCAGGTGGGCAGTTTGTGCAGCAAGGATGTCTTGGAGTCCTCGCACCAAGGGCCTGTCCGTGTTGAAGCAGGACAGTGGGGGACAGGAGGACACGGGGTGAGAATGTGATGGAGACCACAAGGCCCCATCTCTTGGAGGGGAGTTGGCAGGAGCTGGCCAGGGCACCAGCGTTCCAGCCTAGCACCTGGATTTGGGCCAGACCCCTGTTCCCTCAGCCCGCCAGGCTGAGGGCAAAGCCCACGTGTTGCTAGGGCAGCAGAAGGCTGTCCTGGGCTCTCAGGGTCCTCTGGGCTTTGGGCAGGAAGCAGATCCTCTTTCCCTCCTTGCTGGCCTGCTGCTGGTGGGGCCAGGGCTTGTGCAGGGCTGTGGCAGGTGGTAATGGACAGAGGAGACAAGGCAGGTGCCCCAGAACCACCCAAGTGGCACCTAGACAGAGAAGTGGTTGGGTGCAGCGGAAGGGTGGACTTTAGATTCAGGTAACCTGGTCTGGTCCTGGCACCGTACGTCACTCTGTGACCGCAGTTTAGTGTCTCTGAGCCTCAGCTTCCTCTTCTGTAAGTGGGGACATTTCTTACAGGATGGTTGAAATGGTTAAAATGGAAAAGAACACGTGAAAGTGCTCAGCACAGGTAGTTGTTGCTCAATGAATGCTCCCAAGTATCCAGGAGTGTGTCTGTAGGGCCAGGTGGGCTTCCGCCCTCGGCCTCAGCCCGGGAGTTGGGAAGTCAGTGGAGGTGGAGGGTGTGCTGCATGGGCTTCAGTAAATCCAGGAGCAGGGCTGGAACAGAACCTGTTTCTGGTTGGTCTGACCTGGGGTTGTGGCGAATTTAGCCAGGTAAATGAGCAACACGTGAAACAGCAAGTGCATGTGTAATTCTAGCAAATGTCTAAGCCTTGGTTTTCTTATCTGAAAAATGGGTATTTTAGTACTTCACATCCTGAGTTGCGTGAGGACTAGCAACAGTTCATGGAGAGCACTAGCACCGCTCATACACATAGTAGGAGTTCCATAAATACGCGGCCGTGTGGTTTCTGTGGCTGCCAACGCCTCTGTGAACCTCACAGTCATGTCACTGTGAGGGATTCCTCTCTGTGACCCCAGGGTCTGGCGTGGGGTTTGACGGACACAGGACAGAGCACATGCAAGGTGGTTAGTGCCCTGACTGGTTCAGTCTGCGGTTCGTTGTGTCATCCTACAGTCGGCTGAGGAAGGGGTGCCGGCAGTGGTGCCTGAGGCCCCTGGGACCTCTGGGGGCTGCTGCCAGGGGCAGGACAGGTAGGTAGCAGTTCCTATCCTTCACATGGGCTGTTCTGAGAGTGGCAAGAGCCAGCAGGTCAGCTCAGGCCCTGGCTCGGGTATCACGTGGCACACAGCGGGACAGCCTTTCCCCTGCAGGACCATGCCAGGGGCAGGCAGCACAGAGGAGGGAGTCAGGAGTGTCCCAGCTCGGGTGGGGGTGGTGAGGATGGTGGTTCCAAGCAACCCTGTGCAGTGCAGGGGGAGCTGGCCCTGGGCTTGGTCGCTGGACCCGTCGGCTGCCTGCGCCCTGGTCCCAATCTCAGGCCAGGTCTGCTCTTTGTGCACAGGGGACCAGGTGATGACTTCACTCTTCTTTGGGGGCAGGAGGACGGTGCAGGGGCTCCAGACGGTGGGGAGAGTCAGGCTGAGGTTGCTTCGGACCTCCCCCAGGGACCGCCCTGCCTGGGCAGCACAGTTCTGGGTGGGCAAGAGGAACCAGGGTTTGGAATCCCAGTCTGCCTCCTGCAGGTGGGAGACCTGGGGCGAATGTACCCTCTCTGACTTGTTGCGTCCCTACCTGGAGAACGCCCTCATGGGTCAGGCGCTGCACGTGTGCTGTGCATGCAGTGGGGGGCAGAGTCAGACCTCGTCCCAGGGCCACGGAACCAGGGTAGTTACCGCACCAGTAATAACTGCTGACGTTTGGGGACTGCCGCAGTGGTTTGACAAGCACACGCAGGTGTGCACACACAGCCATCGCCCTGTAGAGACGGGGCTGCACCCTCCCCCTGTGTCTCTGACCTCCATTCCCCACTTCTCCCTCCAGCGGGCTCCACTCCTGCTTCCTGGTCTGCTCCCCATTCTCCCAGCTTTTGGGCCTCACAAGACATGGTTTGCCAGTAGCCTCACCCCCTGCGTCTGACCCTAAGTCCTGCCTCTCCTGCTCACAGCTCTGGCTCCCCTTCCTCCAACAAGACTCTGGAGCAGCCACCCTTTCCTGAGCACTTGGAAGCTAGTGCGGTGGGGTTGCTGATGAGCTGTTTTGCCCAGTTCCTTCTCCATTCAGCGCTGCCAAGGGGAGCACCCCAGGGAGCCACACAGCCCCAGCTCTGGACCCTTGCTCTGCTCCCTACCAGCCATGTGAACTCAGGCGAGTGGTTTTGCCTTTTGAAGTCTGTTTCCTGACCTGTATAGATGGGGAGTAATAACTTCTCTGTGGGGCTGCCGTAAAGGTGAAGTGAGACCCTGCACATGCACAGTGCCAGGCACACAGTGTTTAATAAATGTCAGTCTCTCTTATTTTGTGCCTAAGAAACTATTTGGAGTAGACAACAGGAAGAATCATCCTCATTTATTGACTCAGCAAATAGTTATTGATCTTCTCCTCTGTTCCAGGCACTGTGCTAGATACTGGGGGTGAAACAGGGAAAAACCCTCTCCCCAGGGAGCTTATATTCTCCAAATTTCCACAGCCACAAACGGCGCCTCTGCTGTCAGTGTCCTCCCCCCAGTCTGCACCCCCCCCCCAAGCACACACATACAGGTAGTCTCTCTGCCCTCTCTCCCCAGCCTCCTCCCACCCTCCGGTCTCCCTGATGCCATCTCCTGCCCCATCCTCCCACTAAGCTCCATCTGTGTTCTGTCACAGGGGACGTGGTGTCCTGAAGACACACAGACCCAGCACATCCCAACTGGAATTCACTTCATCCAACCCCTCTGAAGCCCGCTCCTCCCACTGGGTGCCCCGAGGGGTCCCTGTGCACTCCTGCCCGCCACCCAGACATGCAGCTGTCCTAGTCATCATCATCAATCATCAGAGAACTGTTCTAAAGGCTTTCGCTTACTGACTACATCATTTAATCCCTTGATGCCTTTAAGAAGTAGTTTCAGTTGTTGGCAGGTGAGAGAACTGAGGCCGAATGGTGAAAGACAGCCCAAGGTCACAGAACTGGGCAGGGGCAGAGGCAGGGTCTGAGGCCCAGGCAGCCCGGCCTCAGAGGCTGTCTCCAGAGGCTGATCTGTTCCTGCCGCTGTGCAACCCTGCCTGCGTCCTGCAGGCTCACATCAGCTGGACCACTCACCCCAGTTGGTCCTCTTCTCAGCTGCAGGCCTGGCCACACTGGCCCTGGGCTATCCAGGAGCCTGCTCACCAGTACCCCTGCTTCCCCACAGACTCTGCTCAAGAGCTGCCTGCTGCCTCCTCCCTCAGGGCAGGACCATGTCTTTGCCCCAGGCCCACAACCCCTGCGATTTCCTGTTACAAGGTTCAAGGCCAAACACTCAGCCCAGCCCAAATGACTCCCCCAGACCCTACTCCCCCTCATTTATTCCTTACTAGACACCACACACCCACACTCTCCTGCTTCCTGAGTATGCCTCGCTCCTCCCCTCTACCTTCATTAGACTTGCATCCGACCTCCGTGCCAGGTCTGCTGTGGGACCCTGACTGACCCCCCCGCCAGACTCCCTCGCCCTGCGCCACACACTCTGCACCCTTGCTCTGGCCTGGCCAGTCGCTCCTGGCATTGTCGTTTGTTGTGTCTGCATCCATGCGTGTCCTCCGCTGCCCTGTGGTCTTCACAGGCCGGCACCTGTCTTACTCATTCCTGGTCCCAGGGACAAACAGCGCTAGGAGCAGAGCGAGCCCTGCCACCGGAAGGACTCTGTGGGCCTGCAGTGTCACCTGGTGATTTGGGGCAGGAAAGTCCCAGTGTCTTTCTGTTCTCCCACTTCATCCTGCTAAAGCTAGGACTGGAGACTGAGGCCCAGATTGTCACATCCCAGAATGGCTGAGCTGGAAGGGCCAGTAGGGATCGTCTGCGCTGATCCTTTCTTTATCTTTGAAACAGACTGAGACCCGGGAGTGGAAAGATGCAGCCTGGATCACGCAGCAGGGAGCAGTTACTGCAGTTCAGACCCTGGGCTGCTAGCTCAGGGTGCTCTCTGCTTTGCTGAACTGTACTATCTTTTCTTTGTTCTTTTTCTACATCAGATGCCCACTACAGTAACCATGGTTACCTCCACTGAAAATCAGCCACAACCTCATGGCTCTGGAAGGCTTCCTGCTGCCCTCGCAGGGAACTCCACGAACACTTTAGTGTGTGCATCTGGCATCACCGTTTTGCACTCTCACTTTTCGCATTTGCATTTTTTGCAACTAACATTTAAATTAAGTTCTTACAGAGAATATTTCTGGATTGCTTACTTCCTCCTGTTGGAGTTCAGGGGAGTCTTGTGTTTGTCACCACATGGTCTCAGTTGTTGCTTTATAGTAATACAGTTTGCTGTCTAGTGGGACTGGTCCTCCTCTCATTAACCATCTTTATGAGAATTTTGTTGACTTCTCTTACCTAGTTTTTTGGTTTTTTTTTTTGTTTGTTTGTTTGTTTTTAATTTTCCAGATAGTCTTTACTGGGGCTGTGTAGAGGAGTGAAGGGCTGGGAAACAGTCCATCCCAGGCCACCCTAATCAGGGCACTGACACAGGTCAACTGGACACTCTTACCTCATGGCTCTGAAATCAGAAAAGAGGCCTGCCTGCCGACTGGATGAAATACGCGAAGAAGGGAGTAGTGGTCGGAACTCCATGGCCACCCCCCACACTGCCACCCGCTGCTCTGCAGTCTTGGGCTGTAGGACAGGGCACCCGCAGGGCGTAGGCACGCTCCCTCGGGATGGATGTAGCTGCTGCCCACCACTGCCCACCACTGCCCAGCGACTGCGGCCTCCCCCGAAACTGGGGGCCCCCCAGGCAGCTTCCGGTGTAGGGCAGGAACCTGGGCAGCAGGCCATCCCATGCCCTAGGGCATTCCCCCGCCCCTGCAAGCTTCCAGCGTGGTCTGTCCCGATCCCTCCACATTTTCGCTCGGGTGCAAGAGTGTGCCTCTCACTGCCCATTTCCCAAAGTTGTCCTCTCCAAAACAGCACCTTACCTCTTGTTAGCCCTTATGCTCCTAAGAACACTCACTCAAGGTACAAATTAATATCCCTGACCTGCCTGCACTGTGAGATAGAAGTTAGGGACACTGTTAATGGACGCAGGTCTCGGTGCTCATGTTGGCTTTCTCATCAGAGGACCCGAGCTCACACGCGGTCTGGCAACTGGCTGTCCTTTCCTTAGGTTATCACCAAAGGGACCTTAAGAAATCCCTCTGCATTGTCAACTGTCAGAATCCCCTTGGAATTTTGCTCTGAGCTAAATGAAATCTAATTTAGGCAGAACTACTATCTTTAAAATAGTCTTCTTATGTCAGAATACATTAGGAATCTCTATTTATCCAAGTTCTTTTTATAAATCTCAATTATATTTTTAAATTTTCTTCCCATGGATCACACATAAGTCTCATTAATATTAGTTTAAAACCTTTGATACCTCATCTTGCCATTGGAGATGAGATATCTTTTTCATTGCATTCTGTAAGTGATTATTTTATAATAGTAACAAGAATGTTATTGACTGTTTTCTTTTTACAATATCTTTTCATCGGGAGACCTTGAACTTTCTGATTCTAGAGGTTTTCGCGTTGATTCCCTTAAGTTTTCTTAAGGTTTCAGGACAGCCTGGCATTTGCAAAAATATGAACTCCGACTCCACCTTTCTAACGCGGCAGACTAATGGCTGTTCATCAATCCATGCGGCTCTGAGGGACTTTAGCAAAATACCAGTACAGTCATCCCCTGTGGCTCGTCGGCTTCAGAATTCATCAGACCTTGTACTCGTCTCATTTTGACGAGAAAAAAAAATGTTTCTGCACTCGGCACTTGCTCAGGGCTCATGGCACTTGCTGGAATTTGTATGAGTCATGCCGCCGCCCCGAAAGAGAAAATGCTTCATCACTCATCGCTTGCTCGATACTCATGGATTTGGGCACTTGTCACGAGTTCTGGAATGAATTAACGACTCATACCACACCGAGCTACCACTGTAGCTGGTCTGGCTTCATCCTTGCTGAACCACAAAGTCGGACTCAGCGATAGGGCCTGGGTCTGGGAGGGGTGGGGTGGACGGTAGATTCCAGGCCAAGGAGACAGCATCTGTGGAGGTGAGCTTGCCTTGTCTGAAGGCAGACCAGTATGGCTGGAGAACAGAAGCTGGACTGGCTTTGCAGACGCTTAAAATTTTGGAGCCTGCGAACAAGGGAAGGCAGGGAAGGATTTTAAGCGGCAGGTGTGGTGGTTGATTTGCATCGTGAAAAGATCACTCTCACAGCCATGTGAGAACAGACTGCAGGGAGGCCGGAGGGGAAAGGGGGCACGGATCATTATGTAACAGCTAACTCATCTCTCTCCCTACTGCATGCCAGGCACTGTTTGAAGTGGTTTACATGTATTAATTAAGTTCCCAGGTACCCAAGAAGTCAGTGGCAGAGCCCGTTTGAAACCTGAGATTCGGCTCCCGAGGCCACACTCTGAAGCATCCTAGCATACGACAGATGAAGTAGTTTGAATGAGGGTGGTGGCACGGGAGATGGTGACAAGGGGACTGATGGAAGAGGTACATAGGATTTAATAGCAACCAGACCCGGTGATGAATTGGTGTTGGGGGAGGGAGGAGGACATCTGTGGCCACCTGGGACTTGTCTGTTCACTTTTCCACTGGGTTGTTCATATGTGCTATCACTCTACTCTTCCCCATGGGGAGGGAGGGACTTCAGACCCTCTCTCCAGGGTATGTTCCGTGTGCCTCCCTTCTGGGCGTGCAGCTGGGTCAGGGCTGGGTCTCTGCTCTTCACACCTTCTGCTGGGGCATGTGAGAGTGAGGGGAGCCTGCTCTGGGTGTTCTCTGCTCAGTTCTCCAAGGACAGTTGGGGTGGGAGGTGAGACATGGGTGTCCTTTTTATGTAAATTGTCAGATGGGACCCAGCAATAGTGGGGGCCTTAGACATGAATGCAACTGCCTCATCTTATAGATTGATGCATTGAGGCCCAGAAAACTGAGAGATTTGTGTGTGGTCAGGTAAGAGGTCAGGGACTTGGGCCTAGAACTCAGGTTTCCCGACACAAATGCATCTTTGGATCGGGTGATGATGTCAGCCAGTGACACCAGCAAGTGTCTGGTCACCTACTGGGGTGGGGGCAGGGGTGGATACTACAGTCATCCCTCAGTACTTGCCGGCTTCAGAACTCGTCAAACCCCACACTCGTTGCGTTTTTAAGGAGACCCAAGGCACTTGCTAGAACTTGTATGAGTCTCGACACTGCCCTGCAAGAGAAAGTGCTTCGTGGTTCGGTCCTCTTTGGTTTTGGCACTTGTTACAAGTTCCAGAACAAATTAGGGACAAGTGCCAAGGCGTGTCAGAGCTAAGAGGTGGGTTGGGGCAAAGTTCAAAATAGTTTGGGTTGAGCCAGAGAAACGGGTACCGATAGCTCATGAAGTCCAGACAGGCTGAGAGGCGAGCACAGGGAGCTGGGGCCCAATCCAGGGAGCTGGGGCCCAATCCAGAGAACTGGGGCATTTTAGAGCAGGTGGTCAAGCGGCAGAGGTGGAGTGGAGGGTGACTGCAGCTAGAGGAGCACACAGCACCTCCCAGGGCCCTGCCTGCTGGGGAACGGAGACCTCAAGAAGTCCATCTGAGGGCCGGTGCCCCTTGCCCATCTCTAGGGAGACCTCAGAAGTCCTGATAAGCATGAAGGCCGGGTCAGGGATGCCTAGCCTGCGATGTCCGGGTCCCTCATCTCACTGAGCTGAGCCCCTGGTCCCTGGGGCACGCACTGCTGGCTAGCCTCAGGGCAGCAGGGTCAGGAGGGGCAGGGAGGGTGGTGCCTGCAGAGGAGACGTGGCAGGAAGGTGGGCTGTGGTGAGGACCAGGAGCCAGGTAGAGAGGTCCAAGTCGGCCTGGAGTTGAAGAAAGGCAGAGGCAGACACTGTCCGCACTCCCAGCCCTACCAGGCTTGCATGCGATCTCACCCAAAGAAACCTAAAAGGGGGCTGCACATGGCCTACTCTCCGTGCACAGTCAGAGATGCTCAGGGGCCCTCTCCTCCCTCCTAGAGCCCAGGCAGGGCAGCCGCCAGGCCCTCTTCTCATTCTCAGCTGAGATGGGCCCAGGCCCAGGACACAGGCCCTGGTGGAGGCAGAGTGAACCCTTGCTGTCCTTACCACCCACAGTGCTTGTGCTTCCTTCTGGATCACAGCTCCTCAGGGTTGCTGCGAGCAATCGATGAGACAGTGCATGTAACGGTTAGCACAGTGCCCGTCCTACTCAAGGGCTTAATAAGTGGGAGCTCAGATTACTAAATGTTGTCACCTCTCTGTGCTGCTGTAGACTTCGGACACAGCACCACAGGGTCACACGCTTTGTCTCAGTTCAGCCTCACACACCCCCCTGCGGTGGGCAACACAGGCATTGTTCCGACTTAACAGGTGAGGAAACCAAGGCGAGCCCAGTGGGTGGTCTCTGGCCACCTAGTGCGTTAGCATAACGAGGAGGACAAGAATTTGGCTTTCCTAAGTCAAGTGTGTTCTCACTGCTGTGTTTCTTCTATAAAATACAAGACTTTTACCCTTGTTTCAGGGTAAAACAGCCCTGCTGTAAACAGTCAAATGTCAGAGAAATTTAGTGCTGGAAGGTCGCCTTTGAGATCATCCCACCTGCTGATTTTCATGGAGCACAGAGAGGCGATGTACTTACTCCAGTACACACAGCACAGAGCAATAGAGTCAGGACTTGAGTCTGGGTCTGCTGTTCTTTCCTCTATACCCGCAGCCTGTGAAGGTCTTGGAACTTTACCCCCATTTCATAGATGAGAAAATGAAGCCTGAGAGGTAAGACAACCTGAGTCTAATCCCACAGCACCCCTTCAAGACATTGCTGCTTCTTCAGTGATCTGGAGGCCTTAGGGTTTGATATTTATGGGCCATTAGCCACAAAAGGAAAGGACCATGGAGTGAAAAGATGATGTTTGGGGTAATAAACTTTGCCAATGTATTTTAGGGTCTGGTTTCTCTTGCTAGGAAGCTTGGTTTATGAATTCAGAGCAGGATTTTTTAAAATGCATTTTCCATTTTAAAGAACCATGGTTTTCTTAGATGAGAAGGAAAAAACAGGTAAAAAATGCAAACTCACGGGCTTTTTTTGAAAGGTTACAAATAAAATGTTCTTTGCTGGAGGATGCAAAGGCAAGGGCTCTGTGTTTGACAAAGGAGAGGGCTCTGCTGGGTAAACCCTGTCTTGGGAACACACGAGAGCTCTCTCCCTCTCTTTCTGATCAGCTTAACTCCTTGTTGCTTATCTGCAAATTTAATAACACTGGTAAAACAAACCCTCCCACAGGCTGAGCACAGGCCCTGGGCGCTCCTCCTCAGAAGCCTTTTCCTATATATAACCTCAGGCCCCAATCCTAGGAGAGCTGGGCTCAGCAGGCACGTGGGAAGTGGGCAGGGGGACTTGGCTGGGACAGTGGAAGCTTCCCCAGGACTGAGCCGCTGTGCTTCAGCTCTGGGACTCCCAGCTCCCCCACCATAAGGTTCGGCTCTCCTTCCCTTATTTCCCTGCCCTCCTCCAAGGTAAATAACCTGGCTCAAAATTGCAGGAGTTTTTTTTTTTTATGCCTGCATACATTAGAGTGTGGCCACCCAGTTGTCATCATGGTAATAGCTCATGCTACCCTGGGTGACTAAGGATATGTCAGCTGCACGGCTTTTAACGTCGTATTTATTTATTTACCAAATCCATTGTGCACCAACAGGATTTACTGTCCGCCTTTCCAACTGTTGTGGTGGGGTGTCGTGGGTGCTATTTAGGGGTCACTAGGAGATTCCAGGAGCCAAAAGGTGGAGTTCAGAGGAAGCCTGAGCACCTGGAGGGAGAAATCACAGGGAAAGGGGGATGTGGGCACTAGGGTGGCCTAGCTGATTGCGCTAGATGTGTCTCTCTCACCCTCGGCAAGTTCTTACAAGGCCGTTCATGTAGGCACCAGCGTGAGGAGATTCTTTACAGGACTCGACACTTCCCTGCAATGTGGCATCCCATCTCAGAAACCTGTCCCCTGTCACTGAATTCCCCGTAAAGGATGCTTAATGATCCATCCTGTGAATGCAGAATTATTGGCGTAACCAAGTCCCCAGTGATGGACACTTGGCAGCCCCCCTTCCTGTGAGCTTCCCCCCTTAGAAATAAAGCTGCAACGAGGATCCCTGTTCGCAGACTTTCGACTCCGTCGGACAGTGTCCTTGGCTAGATTTCCAGAACAGGAAGTTTTGAGTCCGAGGGCCATGGCTGTCGTCACGTGGCTTTATCTAGGGGACAGCAGTGAAGCCTCCGGCCTCCAGAACTGCCCACTGCCTGGGCTTTAATTTAAACTCTCTCACTCATTGTTTGTACGACTCCCAGCAGGTTATGTAACTCCTTGTCCTCCGTCTGTAAAATGGGGATAATAATAGTATCTGCCTCCCAGGGTTGTTGTGAGGCTGAAATGGGAGGTGCCAAGTGTAGCTGCCAGGCTGAATAGGTGTGACTCATGAGATGTAATCATCAAAGCAAACCTTATTTTTGCCTCCCACGGTCTCTTCAATTTTATTCTATGGGGCTGTTTTCCCCCCTAAACCTAGATGATGTTGAGGGAAAGTCCCATGGCTTTCCTGAGCATTTCTAGGTAACCAGTGGTCATTCTGTCAGTAATTAACATGTCCTGTCCATTGTAATTAAAACGCTTAACTGTCAGTGACAGGAATTCCTCTTGTCTGTCACGGTCTGCTGCAGGCCAGCTGCCTACGGGAAAGGGGTGGGCTTGCAGTTCTGACCCTTTCCAAGGTGAAGGCCAGGAGTGGGGAGAGGACAGAAGAGGGGCGGGAAGTTCCTCCCTGACCGAGGGTCTGACGAGCTGCCCACTCTCTGGGCCTTTCTCTCATTGGGGTATTTCTGTCGCTTCTCACTTCTCGGAGACCATTCCACCGCTGGGGCATCCCCCCAGGGGCAGCTCCCTTGATGTGGATGACACTCTCTCTCCACGGCTTCATACTGCACTATGGTTCCTTTCTCAGGCCCTGGGAAACCTGGGCTCATCCACTCCCCCAGGGTCACTGCCCCCCGCCCCCACCGGGGCCCTTTTGGTAGGGGTCTAAGACAATCAATCACATCTGGCCCTGGTGCTGGCAACTCCATTGGTCCACAGTAAGTGATCACTTGTCCTTTGTCCCACAAACCTGCAAGCACAGGCTGACCTGAAGCAGCAGCACCCTCTCGGCCATCAGGGCAGCCAGCTGCCACCGCTTTTTGCATTTGTTGGGCATGAGTCAGTTGCCTGAGACCATTGTGGCCACCTAGTAAGCTGTCTTAGGCGGCCTCTTTCAACCGCCCTTCACCCCTTGGGGCTCACTGGTCCTTCGAGGATCTCTCCCAAATTCCTCTTAAAGCTCCAACAACCCTTTGTTCAGCCTCTCCTGTTTCTTTCTGTGCTGGAGCTGGGTCTGGGCTGACGGTGCAGACCCGGGTTTCCGCTGCCTCTTTCCCAAGTCCCACCTGGTGTCATCCCACCTCACTTTGGGATGTGGTATCTATTAATTCGGAGGCTCAGCTGGAGAGTTCCTCTTCATCCTCCTATGCCCGTATTTGCTTTTAGGAAACCCGTGCAGGAGTGCCTGCATGGAGCACTCACTCAACAAGCGGCCATCGTGAACGATCCAGTCTCGTAGGCTCTGAGTGCATCTTCACTTCCTCACCAGTACATTTGGTTTATCCCTCATCCAGCAGAACCTCGGTTCTCAGACTTAATTCGTACCAGAAGGCTGTTGGAGAAGTGATCTGTTTGAAAACCAGTTCTCTTCTGTTGCCTGAGAAGCTCATGACTGATCATACAGGTATCAGCCTGAAAGGGTGTTGGGTTGAGAAGCAATGGTTCGAGATGGAAGATGTTTGAGAACCGAAGCTGGACTATACCTTGTTCTACGCTGTATGTGTTTTATGTCTCCTCTAGCCTATGCTCGGTTTTTGGGGGGTATTCTACAGTGATTTGGAAAATAGACATACCATTTTTAATCCTCCTAGAGGTCACCCTACATTTTCAAAGACGCTGGTGAGTCTGCATTATCTCACTTTAATCGCGTGGAACGGGGTGGCGGTCTGCGTGTGCTCTGCAGTTATCCAAGTTGTCTGGCTTCCCACACTTACGCAGACGCGCTGCCACGGTGTCTGTCTGTCCGTCCGCAGCTCTAAAGAGGCACTGACTGGGCTCCGGCTTGGGCCCCCTCGTCTCTTCCCAACAGCCAGCTCGCAGTTTTCAGTGCCTCTGATCTGGTGTCCCTCTGTCCCCTGTTTTGCTCCTAATTATATCTTTCTAAAAGCTAAATCCAGGCAGTTTACTCTTGACTTAAAACCCTCTAGTGGTCCCCAGTTGGCTGTAGGGCAGCCTGGTTGGTGCTCAGAGTGCCATGTAATCTGGTCCCACCTTCACCTTCTAGGCCCATCTCCTGCCACACCGAAACACTGACCTACCTGCCACCACAATGGATTGCACCTTGGTTTTCTTTTTCTTCTTCTTCTTTTTTAATTTATTGATCTGGGCGGGGGGGGGGTGGAGAGGGAGGGAGGAAGAAAGATAGAGAAACATCTATTTGTTGTTTAACTTATTTATGCATTCATTGGTTGATTCTTGCATGTGCCCTGACTGGGGATCAAAGCTGCAACCTTGGCGTATCAGGACAACACTCTGACCAACTGAGCTACCCAGCCAGGGCTCCTCACCTTGGCTTTCAAGTGCATCAGTCACATAGACTCATATCCCCATGGCTTTGCTCATATCATCCTCTCTGTCTGAAATGCTCTTTGGGCAAAGCCCAGCACAGCACCTGGCTGGTCACAGAATCTTGGTACCTGTTAAACTTCCCTCTCCCTTTCTTATCAGTCTGTCAAAACCCTACTCATCCTTCAAGGCCCAATTCAACTGTCACCCTTTTTCATCCTCAAGAAGGGCTCATCCTAACCTGGTTTCCCTCCCTTTGGGACTGCTGTCTGCCCCTCCTCTGGGTCCCCAGCTGCCTGCACCCTGAAGCTTCCAGTCCCTCCTGCCAGACTGACAGCCCCCTGAGGCGGCAGGACAGAGCCCGACACGCCTGTCCTAGGCCTGCATGCACCTCTGGGCCCAGTCAGGTCCAGTTGATGTTGGACTGATCGGAATGGCCTTCCTGGGGCTGCAAGTTTACAGTGTCAGGCTGCTAGGCAGGGTACTAGGCCTGGCACCTTGGGACTTGGTGCCCAATCTGAACAGAAATTCATTTATTACTCATATCCTTTTGCTTCCAAAGTGGACTAGAGGTGGCCCAGACACAACAAAACTGTTAAATTAGAAATAGAAAATTTAAGGCTCCACATGGAAATAGCGAGTTGCCAAAATGCTAGCCTTCCCCCTTGGGGGGTGAACTAGTCTTGCTGAGGGAAGCTGGCATGGGCTTCCCCAGTTGGGGTGGCAGCTGTGAGGGCCCCCTTCGGGCTGCTTCAGTCCACACATGTTCCTTCACTGCCCTACCACCCCCAAATCATGGCCATGTTTGAAAATGCCTGAGATGCAGCAAGGATAGATAATTTAAATTCATGGCAAATACCTCACCCCTGCAGGACGGGGACAGGTGTTGAGGGCATGCTGGTCGTGCTGTGTGGCCACGTTTCAGTAGAGATGATGAGTTTCTAGGGCTAAATTTGAGGCCCTTCTTCAAGGGTCATGTGATAGCACGGTTGCGTCATACCCGGGGCCTGGTGCAGCAGTTCTCACGCAGTTTGCTAAAGTGGCTTTTTGGTGGAATCCAAGGGCATACACTTAAAATGCCAGCCTGGGAAGCCATTTGAACAGGAAAACTCACCACCGGTTCCGAGTAAACACTCACGTGCATGCCCCTTAGAACTCACAGGAGCACTCACTATGATCTTCCCCATGCACACACATTAGCACACCATCCAACAAATGTTCTTGTGCAGACACACTCAGACTGCAGGGCCACCACACACACACACACACACACACACACACACATACACACTCGCCCGCCAGCCAGCGTACGGTCCCACTGGCTCCCACACACCCCAAGTCCTCAGGCACAGCCTCCACAGGAAAAGAGACATGGAGAGCCGTCTCATTTCTGCACCTCACTCTGCCTCCAGATTTTGCTCCCTTAGGACAGAATCTAAAGTGTCTATTTAATAGATTCAATTACTTCAGGCTCCTGAGACCTTCCAACTTGATTCTGATTGCTTTAAGGTGTCATAATTTGGGAATAAAGGGGAAGAGCAGCCTCAGATTCTTGAATGGGAAGTCTTCTAGGCCCTAGTCAGCTGCTGATTGCAGCTTCGGGAGGGGCAGTCTGAAGAGCCGGGCTGGCCTCTTTTGTCTCTGCGGTGCTCTGTCCGCGGATCCTGGGTCCTGGAGGACAGAGGCCCTTAGGTGGCACTTTCCCGTGCTGCCTTGGCTTCTGATGCCAGGACCACTCCCTTTCTGCTGCCTATCCTGGGAGTCCAACAGGGATGAAAATAAGGCTCAGGTCAAGTGTCCCAGCAGGCAAGCAACAGCCCACCTTCTGCCCCTGCTCTCCACTCCAGGGTGATTCATTTTGTCTGCTGTGTCCTCAGCAACAGTGATGGCTCATAGAGGTTGATAAATAAAGAGGTCACAGCCTTTAGAGAGTGCCAGTGCTGTGCCAGATGGAGATGGAGCTGATGGACCTGGCCTGTGCCCCAGGAGCCCCAGGAGACAGGCTGTATGTGCGCGTGTGTGTCTGTGCCGTGCAAGAGCTGTGGGAGGCAGGAAGCAGCTTGAGGGTGGGACTCTGGACCCAGGCCACTTGCGTATGAATCTAGCTTGCTTCCCACATTGGTCAGCTGTGTGACTTGGGGCAAGACCTTTGCCTTCTCTGTACCTTAGTTTCTTCTGCTGTAAAATGGGTATGATAATAGCACCTACCCCCTAGCCTGGTTGTGAGGATGAGAGGAGTTGCTTAACACAGCTCCTGATGCTCAGCAAATGCTCCAAATATCTTGTTTATTGTTTTTATGGTTAAAGGCAAGGCTGAAAGGCTGGGAGAGTTTCGGGTGGACAGTCTTGGCCGTGGACTTGGGGCAGCAGGATGGGGCCCTCCCTCAGCCAAGCGAGCATTCTGACACATTCTCCCACCCAATCATGCCGTCAGGTTAGCGCCAGAGGACCCCACGGGGACACTCTTCTGGCATGGTTGTGGGCTGGAGCTGCTGAATCCAGAGAGAACGTGAGGGTACACACATGACACATGTAGTGGGGAGCCTCTGCCCCTCAGCAAACCCCTTCCCAAACACCTGCCCCCCCCCTTGTGGATACTTTGCTCTCCACCTCCACATGCCTCACCTTGCTTTCAAGTTGGTACTGGTCACAGCCAGGACCTCCTCAGCACAGAGACTTTAAGATTATCTTTTTGGGGAGATTTTTGCTCCTTTTAAATGTGGTGTGGCCCCTAAAAACGGCCTTGAAGGACAGTGACCCTAGTTCCATTTCAGCTCCTTCACTTCCTAGCTTTATGTCCTTGGGCATCTTAGCACTCTTGAGGGTTTATTTTCTGGGAATTGGAGATAAATACTTGCCTCTCAAGGCTACTGTGGAGATTAAGTAATATGTGTGACTTTGTAAGGACCGCGAATGCAGTAGACCGCAAATGCTGTCCTTTCCTTGACTGCTGTAGCTCAGACAGGAAGGACCCCTCCGCTGGGAGGAAAGGCCTTCTTTACTAAAACCCAATAAAGGAAGGCTTCCTGGGAATAAGTGAGAACTGGGGGCGGGGGTGGGTGGGGAGCAGCCTCCATGCTGAGGACCTGAAGGTGTTCCCGGGCCTCTTTTGCTCTCTGCGGTCATCATTCCCTACCCGCATAACCTATATGCTTCCCCCTACCCCACTGCTTTCCCTCCCCGCCGCCAACGTGAGCAGCGGCTTCCGTCCCTTAGGGGAGCTAGGTAGGTATGTGTTAGAATTAACCCCCGTTTCACAGAGGAAGGAACTGAGGCTGGGAGGGCGGGGGACCTGCCCAGCAACGGCGCGCACCCACGGTGGGCGCGGGTGCCGGTGCGGTCACGTGTGCGGAGCCTGACTCGCGGCTGTTTCGGAAGGGGGCAGGAACGTTTAGGGTGCCTAGCCGGCCTAGGGGTGGGGTCTCCTCTGGGGCGGGGCGAGGGGGGAGGGGCGGGCGCCGCTGCCACGCAGTGCTCCTGCCCTCCGCGCTGGCCCAGCTGCTGTAGCCGCGCAGGGCGGTGGGGTCCGCCTCTCCCACTTCCACGCGCGCGCGCGCGCCGCCCGCCCTCGCACGGCTGCCCGCGCGCTCTGCCGTTTCTTTCATCTCTCCGTGCCGTGCCGGCAGCCGCTCGCCTAGCCTGCGGCCGGGGCCCTGGCGTGCGGCGCGGGCCTCGGTGGGGCCCAGCGCCCCGGCCCGGGAGGATGCGGCCCGGGGTGGCCCGGGAGCTGAATAGGGCCCCCGCGCCGGCCCCCACGGACCCCGGCCTCCGGAGCCGTAGCCGCCGCTCTGCCCCCGAGAGACATGACTTCCAAGCCGCATTCCGACTGGATTCCTTACAGGTACGCGGGTGCTGGTCCTCTCGAGGGCGCCGGGCCCCGGGCGCGGGTTACCCTCTCTATTTAACCCAGAACCGGGAGCGCGGATTGGAGGCGCTTGTCCTTCCCACCCCAACTTTGGGGGCCCCAGCAGACTGAACCTGCCTCCCCTGCTCCACCCCTTATCCTTCAGGGTTGCTGGATGGTGCCAGTGCTCTGGGCCTGCGTGGGCCTTATTGAGTCTGGCAGGTCCATGTGGCCTTCTGGGGAGATCGCGCACATTGACGTGAGCCCCCTCCTGGGCCCAGCACAGTGGCTCACTGGCCAGTATAGCTAGCACAACCTTGCATCTGCGGCCATGCACTCGAGATTTCCGCGCACTGGGCCAAAGACACTCTTGCTGGTCTGTTCACATACTCAAAGTGTGCATTCCTAGAGACAGTTTTTCTGAACCACGAGCCCGGGCGGCTCGTATACGCATGCACCATGTATCTGTATACACACATGTATGCACACATGCTCACACAGGTTCTACATATTTGTGCACATGCACACATTGTATTTGGAGAGCACTTGACACCTACGACTCACTCACAAGTACTATTTATATCGGTCAGAGACTCAGAAATCCACTTGCTAACAGGACTGTATCTGGACACACACCAACTCACAATGTATAGCACTGCTTTTACATGCTGAAAGAGCACTCAAGAACTCAGGCACACTCAGGGAAGCACAGCCCGATGATGTGGTGTGACTCAGTGACAGCTGGGCTTTCCCACCTGTGGAGGTTGGGGTGAGGAAAGGTCTCCGGGGCTTCACAGAGGTGCAGGCCTTTCCCCCATCCACTCTACCCAATTCTCTCCATTACCACCGGAAAGGAGCTCATTGCCATGGCAGCGTCAGATCCTTGGCCACCCATTGGCTCCTTGGTTGCCATGGAGCTACAGGGCCGTCTCTAGGCCTCCTAGAGAGGCATGTGTGTGGAGAGGGTCCCTGACTGCTAGAGTCCACTATGTTCTGGCCCACTCAGGTGCACATGCTGTGGGTGGTAGAGGCAGACCTGCAGGATCCGCCTTGTAACAGCCTGTTCTCGGGGGATGGTGCGGGGCACACCTGATTCCAGTTACTGATAGAGAATACTTCTGACAGAGCTCTTCTGTGAGTCTGTCCAGACAGCATCCAAAATGGAAACCAGCTAGAACTGCCTGAGGCTTTGTTAAAGCAGATCCTTCCACAAACGAGCACCTGCCGCTGGCCTAGGGATTCAAGGTTCTCTTGAGAATTGTTGTCTCTAATCTCGACTCCTTTGGGGGCTTCATGGCTTTCCAGGTTAGAATTTGTGGTGCTTCTCCCACCAACACATTTGTGAACGCAAGTCACAGAATTTTTCCTGCAGACACACATAACCACGCCTCAGCTTCTCACATAGACCCGGGAGATAGTTCCATCAGGGGCCTGGGGCCAGGCTGACTCACAAGAGCTGCTACTCTGAGGGGCATCTAGGCTGGGGGCACAGGTAGTTTCTGGAACATCCTGGCTTTTTGAAACTTGTGGGCTGACCTTCTAGAAGACAGTGCCACCCATAAAGTACCATTAACCTTTTCTTGACACCTAGCAGAGGTGCTTGGACAGTGCGTGCAGGCTGAGCGGCCTCTGGTGCTGTGGTGGAAGGACCTGTGTGGGGGTCCAGGTGGTGGGGTGGTGGCCGGCAGGCCAACTTAGGGAGGGAAAGAGCAGCACCTGTGGCTGCAGATGGGGTGATGTGCTTAGTGTCTGGCAAACAGGGGGCCAGGCTGGCTCATTGTTTAAGGAAGCCACTCCCAGGAGCCAGGGACCAAAGCCGTTGTAGAGTGATTGCACAGGTCTTAGAAAAAGCCTGCCTCTGGAAAAGTGGGGCCTAGGAATGTGGGGTTGTCTCTGGGAAATGGCTCTGTCCACCAGTCAGTGCTCAGGGTGCTGGCATCATGCAAGGAGTGATTTGGCATTTGCCCAGCCCAGACCCAGTCCCTACCCCTGTTCCTTTCTGGGGCCCGCACTCCACTTGAGTACAGAATCCTGCCACCCCGGAAACCTAGTCCTAAGGAGCAGCTTGACACCGATGTGGCCCTGCCCTGCTTGCTGTCCCATTGCTCTGCCACCCCGGCATCCTTGCTCTGTGGCAGGGAGGGTAGGTGTGGAGCGGGGGCGTGCTGTGCTTAGATGTTGCCAGAATCTCTTCTGCCTTGCCGGGGTCTTTCTGAGCATGCACTGAGCCTGAGAAAGCACTGGTCGTGGGTTCTGGCTTCCAGAATGGGGAGACCTGGGCTGCAAGGAGGAGATAGATCTGCCGCTTGCATTCACTGGGCTGCCAACTGCAGTCACAGCCACATGCCTGGCTGCCCACAGAGAAAACCGAGGCAGAAGACAGGCGCTGCAGTTTACTTGCAGGTGTGGGGGATGGGCATGTGTGCATGGGCTTCGCCCTGAGGTTTACCTGATGTCGCAGTGTGTGGCTGGAATGTGTCATTTGGTTTGGGGGCGGGCGAGAAGTCTATCGATTTCTCCTTAGCTCTGCTGGTGGGGGTTCTGCCCCCTTTGCAGTGCTTGCACCTGTGCTCCCTGGGCCTGGCTCATTTCCTTTGAAACAGTGACAGTTGCTGATAATCTTCTTAAAGGCAATTGTGGCTCAGTTTTAATGATCATGGATTAATCTCACATCCTGACTTTAGAAGGAACCATTTAGTTTATAAAGTTTAACAACTGGAATAATTTGCCTTTTATTTTTTTCTATCATTACAACTAAGTCCATTTCTGCTATTTTCTCTTCATCTGTGTTCTTGAGGAGTGTTAAATGCCCCTAGTTGGTGACCTCACAACTGTGAGTTGTAGGTGGAGCACTGAGAGTCGAGGAGGACTGTGCTGGGTGGCAGTGACAGCGACCTTGTCCTCAGGGCTGTCTTCCTGGTCCTGCTGCTGGTTCCTGGTGTCTTTCTCCCCAGGGCATCAACTCCTGGAGAGCAGGGACCTCATGTGGTGTGTGGCTGTGTGCCTAGTACAACCCAGCACAGGCAAGATGCCCACCACTTTGAGTCAAAGTGGCACCCACGGGTAGCTTTTGAGGACTTCCTGGCTTTCCTGGCTGCACCCAGGCTCTCTGCACCCTGAGGGATGTGGCACTCCCCCTTCGCAGTGAGGCTTCCTGTCAGCTCCAGGTGAAAGAGCGAGGGTCTCCGGCTGGAAGGGTGTCCCGTGTGACTGCTCCCTGTGCACACCGGGGGACGGCCTTCCAGCAGACGCCGGCCGTGACCCTTAGAAAGGGCTTCCTGAGGGTGCACCTTGGCATGTCTCTGGGTTCCCCTCCTCTTGGCCCTTGTTGGGATCCTCCCGCCACTCCCTCACTCTGCATTCCAGGGAGAGAATGGCAATTGGCAAAGCAAGACTCCTGGCTCTTGCAGTTCTGCTTTTGGGGAGCCCCAGTCCCCAGATGCTGTGGCCTACTGCCTCACCTGGTGACAGGGGGAAGGAGCAGAACCTGTGCTCCTAGATCCACAGGGAATCTCTCTCCACTCCTTCCCCAAGCATTCTTAGGGTGTCCTCCGCCTGGGGTGGAAGGAGCAGAGGAAACGCAAGGTGGACAGGGGCCCTGGAGATGCCCGCAGCCTGCTCTGCCCGCTCCCAGCCCAGAGCAGCATCTGTCCCAGGTGCAGCCTATGCAGCAGGAGCAGAGTGAGCTGCTGTCTGCTCCCTCGGGACCCCTGCTTCCGGTCCCTCCCTGTCCCATGGGATGGCCTTGACTCACTGACCAGGAACCTGGAGGCCTCAGGCTGATGTCAATCCCCGTCCTGCCTATGTGGGCAAGACCTGAGTGTGAGGACCCACACGTGAGACCTGACCTTCTTCCCCAGTTAGGTTTCCATTTGTTGTAACCTTTGCTAGCTTTTCAAGGTCTTCTGAATTCCTACTGTCTTAGAGGACAGGTTAGCACCCCATCAACTTTGTGTCACCGGGGAGGCCTGCCGTGTCTTCAGGTCATCAGTAAACGTGCTAACCAAGAGAAGCAAGATGCTGGAGACCTCCTGTGACTCTGGCAGAGACCTTCGAATGTTCATCCCAGTGGCCTAGCGTGCCGCTTGCCCATGGGTTGTCATCAGTTGATTCTATGCAGATGCCTGTCCAGTGGGCCAGAAGACATGTGCCCTGGCTTGCTGGGAACCTGGGCTTGCTCCTCGTGGCCACTTGCCTTCTAGCTACTCGGACCACCCGTCCAGCTGTTCAGCGAGCCCCTTTCATAGTCTTGCCAGAGGCCCGAGTTGACGCACTGATCCGCAGACTGCGGTTTCTTACCCAGCTGAACATAAGGCTGCATCTGCACGGCTCCAGCCTTGTAGCAACTCCCCGCGTTCTTTTTAGTTTCAGAGAGGTTGCCAGCGGTGGCTCATGGTCCTCAGGTGCATGGCCAAGCATCAGCCTCACCTGTGTCACTTGCTGTTAAAGAGAGAGTGAGGGGGATGAGTCTGGGGCGTCTTTCCCAGCAGTTCCGAAATTGCCCAGGCAGGGCCGAGTGCCCCCAGCAGTGTAATGCACCTGGTAAGGCCGTGAGCCGGGGTGGAATGGAGACACCTCATCCCTGGAAACTGGGACTCCTGTGAGCAGCGCGGCCCCTCCCTTCCGGAGCTGCCCGGGCCCTTCCCACCCCATTCCCCGCCCCCGCACTGTGTTTCCACCGCTGGGCCAGCGATTTTCCACCGGCATGCCGCAAGAATTTCTAAAACATGCCCCGTACCTGACTGTTTCGTCAGGGGCACTGACCTGTTTTCTCTTAGGTTGTCCGATAAAACAAGGACAATGGATAGCATAGCAATAGCTGTTCAGTGGGAATGAATCAAAATCTTACTTTTTTAACAATCAGCTCAGCAAACAGTATGTTTTTGGTGTGCTGCAGACTTCCAGTGATTGGTGTGTGTGCCGTGGGGTGACAGGGCTGACAGTCGCCGCAGTAGGCGGTGTGAGCTGTGGAGGCAGGGAGAGCGTCTGGCACGGGCACAGGGGTTGTAGCCAGGCACCTGGGGTGGTCTTCCCTCCCCACTCCCCTTTGCCCTGGGTCCAGCAGGGGCAGCTTCTACTGTGACCGAGCGGGAAGGATGAAGTAGGCCTGGGGAGTGGTTCTGCCCCTAGGTTGTCCTGGCCCCGGGCCCCGGGCCCATGGTCAGCTCAGGTGGATTAGCTGGTGCACGCAGGGTGCGTCTAAGAAGCAGGGTAGCTAGCTTCCAAAATACCTTGGGCGTGTCTGGCTTCTCCAGCCCCCGGGATGGGGGGAGTGCATCTGCCCTCATTTGTTGCCCAGCACGACCCCTTAGATTCTGTCCGACCCCAGGGGAAGCCTGGGGAGATGGAGGGGCTGTCTCGCTGGGAGGTGGAGGCTCTGGGCAGAGTGAATGGATTGATGGGCCAGGTTTGACCCTCATGAGCCAGTGGCCGGTGCTTTCCGGGGCCTCCCTGGCCTGGCCCCCAGCAGGAGGTGAGGGCGGGAGGCCACTGTGAGGAAGGAGCCACAGGGTCAGCTGGAGGACCTATCCATCAAGGCCCTGTCTCCCGTCTGAGTCTCCTGGCGGGGCTGCAGCTGGCAGCCTGGGCTTGGCAGCAATTCCATAAGTGGAGCCCAAGTCGTTAAAAAGCCATTACTGTCTCCTCTCGCAGTTGTCATTCTGCATGAACAGCGCCTGTCAGAAACAGGCAGACCCGGCGTGCTGGTGAGCAAGGAAGATGCCAAGGAAAGGCATGCGAGTGGGAGACGAGAAGGCAGACCCCGTCCGGTGGGGGGCAGGGGCTGGGCCTGCTGACGAGGGAAGGGGGTGGCAGCCGGGGCTCCGTTCTCCCAGGAGACGGCCGTCACCATTGTCCTTGTCCTCCACTGCACACCGCTGTTACTCACCAGGGACAGATGCAGTGTGCTCCAGACATATTCGTGTCAGGCAGCAGCCCGCCGCCAGGACAAGTGGTCCCTGCTCCGTGACTGTGTTCTGCTCAGACCTGTGCGGCTCTGCTGGAAACACGGAGCTGTGCTGGGAACGTCTTCCCCCCACCGCGGTGCCCGCCTCTGGGGCGGCCTCATGTGGGTGGACTGCTGTTGGCCTCTGGGCGGTCTTGCCCGGCCAGGCACACTCAGAGTCACCAGCACATGTCGGTCCTCCCCAGCAGTAGCCCACAGCCCTGCACCCCATTCTTCCCACTGCTCTGCCACACCTGGTGGTCAGGGAGGCGGGAAGCCAGTGGCTCGCTGGGCATTTCAGGATACCCATTTCTGGAATTCTCTAGAAGCCCAGTGAGGGTAGGGAGACTGAGGCCTGTGAGTAGTCGCCCATCCCCTCTGAAGGCCAGTGGTTAAGTCTGTTCTACCCGTAATCTTATCTGGGGACTTGGGTTACTATTTTTTCTTTTTAAATTGATTTTACAGAGAGAGAGAGAGGGAGGGAGACAGGAAGGGACAGAGAAACATTGATCTGTTGTTCCACCTATTCATCCGCTCACTGGTTGTTTCTTGTATGTACTGTGACCAGGGATCAAACCTGCAACCTTGAGCCCTGGCCGGTGTGGCTCAGTGGTTTGAGCACAGGTCTGCAAACCAAAGTGTCGCTAGTTCGATTCCCAATCAGGGCACATGCCTGAGTTGCAGTTCAGGCCCCCAGAGGGGGCACATGAGAGGCAACCACACATTGATGTTTCTCTCCCTCTTTCTCTCTAAAAATAAAAATGAATAAAATATTAAAAAGAAAACAGTCCTGCAACCTTGGTGTATCAGGATGTCTGAGCTACTCAGCCAGGGCAGGGTGCAGGGGCACCTGTGTTATTAAAGCCTGTGGCTCTCCGTCATTGTCCGCAGTCAGGAAATGGAGGTGGGGACGGAGGGAAAGGAAGTAATGGTATCATGGAAAGCAGCCTCCTTCCCTGGGCGTAGCATGGTGGTGAGGAAAGCTGGTGGTGGGGGCAGTGGTCTGTGGCAGGAAAACACCACCCACGCGCGGATGAGGGCCTGAGGGGGCGCTGGGCGGTGAGGGTGCCATGGCTGGCCCTGTCTTCTGTCAGTCGGGCAGCCACTGGGACCCAACAGTCCCACAGGTGGCTTTGCTAAAGTGAGCGTTCCTCTCAGCTGGATGTCCCCTTTTCCAAATGACCCGTGCACCGAGGAAGTCATCTTTTCCTGTTCAGCCAAGCCCAGTGCCGGGGATGACCCAGATGGCGGCCTGCGGCCCCGTCCCCACCCTGTGAAAGTGCAGGCAGCTGGCATCATCCCTGTTAGCCGTGGGGATGGCCTTTCTCGCGGGCAGGAAGGGGAGCCAGCACCGTGCTGTGGAGGCGCCACAGCTCCTGTGGCCAGGCCACAAGCACGTGCCCGAGGTCACAGGCTGCCCCGTGCATGCCCAGGCTCGGAGCCCAGTGAGCAGAGCACAGCTGGGCCTCAGGCCCATTGCTCCTGTCAGCCAGGTGTCACACAGAGCCAGCTGCAGTTTGTCGGCATCACGGAAACCGTGGATGAGTGAGTGCACACTGCTCACCCTGCAGACCATGGTGGACGGTGCTGCTGGGACCGGCTCGTCGAGGGCAGTGTGCGAGCAGAAGCTTTGCCTTTGCCTTATTCAGACAGGGCCGTGATTCAGGTGGAGAGACAGGTGGAAGAGCTGTAGTCTCCCAGACCTGGCAGGGCCCGGGCACCTTGCTCACTCTCGCACCTTCCCCCTTTCTTCGGCGGCCCTGCCGCTGCCCTCCAGCCCGTGTGTGTGCCTTCTGTGACAGGGCACTCACCATCCCAGCCAGCCTGAGCTTTTCGGAGGAGCTGGTTCCCTGCCCCCTGGTCCCGGCAGCGCCCTCAGGGGGTCCCAGTGCTCCTGTGTGCTGCTGTTAGGCAGGTGGGTGAGGGTAGGGAGACTGAGGTCTGTGAGCAGTGTTTTCTCCGGTGCTGGGGCAGCTGGGGTTTTGGCAAATAAGGCTGTTCTCTGCACAGCCCCAGGTCACAGAGGGGCTCCTCTGAGTGCAGAGCAGCCCATGCATCTCGGGAAAGGCCCTCCCAGATGGCAAGGTGATAGGATGCTGGCATTTTAAAATATGCAGTCCTCATCGGCTGTGACCAGGGAGGCCATCTGTGATCATGGACTTCCCGCCCCTCTCTGGCCAGCCCCCCAAGCCACAGAGATGCAATAGTTTGAATGAGCTCAGGGGACGTTTCGGGTCAGTGATTATCTCAGCCCAGGAGGGCTGCTGCTGCTGCCAGGAGGAGGTGGACATGGCTCCACCATGTCCCAGGGGTGATCTGTCCTCCTCTTCTCCCTCCACGCACAGTGCTCCCCTGCACACAAGCACACCCACCTCTTACACAGTTGTGTGCATGCACATATGTGCAGGTACATGCTCACCCAGGTAGATGCACTCACACTTTTGGACACCTTCGGGCATGTGAGCACATGCACAAGATTGCCGTACAGCCTCACACACAAACCTCGTGCATTGGGCATGTAACTGGCCAAGGCGGCCTGGGGGTTCCCACAGCTCAGGCTCTCAGGCTCCAGCCCCACCCCAGACAGCTGCCTGACCTTGGGTCATAGAATCTGGGACCCAGGGTCATAGAATTTGGGACCCAGGGCCCAGGTATGTGTCTTGGACTAGAAAGAAAATTTAGTGGTTTGAATTACCAGCTCCCTACTTGTACTCTGCCTTTCTGGGAGGCAGGGCCAGTCTGGGTGAGGTGGCGCCACCTGTCCCAGCACCTTAGGGACTCCAGGCTTTGACGTCCTGCTGCAACCTGGCGCCTTGTCTGTGCTGTGTCTGCGCCATGTGGCTGGTTGCTGGCCCACGTGTTGATGTGCCATGTTTGCTCTAAAGACATCCCCACCGGGCCCCAGCCCTGCCCTGAGCGACTGATTGGTTACTTGGCCTCACTCCCCCTAATGAGGGGACCCTCAGCCCCAGTGAGCAGCGTCAGCACTGCTCTGCCACCTGGAGAGCCAGGAGTTCGCTTTGGGCACATGGGGCGAGAGTCTGCCCCCAAGGACCTAGCTTTCTCCAGAAAGGACGAAAGACAAGGGGATGAGCTGCTGAGACCTGGGAGGGGGCCCAAGGGCCATCCCTGGTCTGAAGCCTTGGCCTTGGGCCTGGCTTGTGCCTGATGCTTCAACAGGTTCCCCTGGAACCCAGACAGGCCCTGCTCGCAGGCCCAAGGAGAAAGTGTCCAGTGCTCAATGGGGCCAGGCTGACGGGGAGTCCTTGGGGCAGCGGGGATCCCAGCGGGAGATGGGCTCCCAGGGCGGCAGAAATATGGCTCGGGCCTCTCTGTCTCGAGCTGGTTCCCAGGCTCTAGCCTGTCCCTTCCTCTCTGCCATATGGACAGCAGCCTTGCTGGGAGGGGTTCAAAATGCCCAGATGTGCCCGGTGGGTTCTGGGCGACATCCTGGCACCTTGTGGCCAGGCCCTGAGTGAGTGCCCCCCTCTCCCTCCGCAGTGTCTTAGATGATGAGGGCAGTAACCTGAGGCAGCAGAAGCTTGACCGGCAGGTGAGTGTGAAGCGTGACCGTCTGGGGCCGGGCAGAAGGGTAGCCATCCCGGCCAGAGTCCAGGCTGGGATCTGCGGGG
Organism: Anoura caudifer; assembly: GCA_004027475.1. NCBI lineage: Eukaryota > Metazoa > Chordata > Mammalia > Chiroptera > Phyllostomidae > Anoura > Anoura caudifer. The sequence continues at coordinate 32,852 of PVKU01004873.1, read as the reverse complement.
CACAGAGTGGGGGCCGTCCCTGTCCTGTGGGGATCCTGACTGGTGGGGGTGGGCCCTCCCAGAAGCAGCTCTCTCCTTTACGCGCCTAGCCTGGGCACAGACCAGCACATGGGCCTTCCGCCAGCAGGCAGCTGGGGGGCTGCGGTGGGAGGCTGCGTATCCATGCTGTTGCCCTGCCAGGACAGCTCCCCGGGCTGAGTTTTTCCTCCTTCTCCTGGATTCCACATCTTGGGGCACCAGGGACATGCAGCCTTGGCCCTGAGTGGGCTTTGGACTCCCTTGCAACCCTCAGAAGCAAGCTGAGCAAGCAGTGTGGGAGTCCTGCCCCAACCCCTCGGGGGAGGCGGTGGGCTGCCCTCTCCAGCCTGGTGACCTCTGTGCCTGTCCACTGCCTCTGCAGCGGGCCCTGCTGGAACAGAAGCAGAAGAAGAAGCGCCAGGAGCCCCTGATGGTGCAAGCCAATGCCGACGGGAGGCCCCGAAGCCGGCGGGCACGGCAGTCAGAGGAGCAGGCCCCCCTGGTGGAGTCCTACCTCAGCAGCAGTGGCAGCACCAGCTACCAAGGTACACCCCACCCTTGGGACAGCCAGCTTGGGGAGGCCCTGTGCTGATCTGGGCAGGCAAGGGTCCTCTGCTGGGCATATGCAGGCTGAGCGTAGCTCCCCACCCAGGTGCACAGCAAGGGGTTGGGCGGAGGGAGGCTGGCACCTGAGGTCCTGGGATCCTGGGTCAGGTGCTGGAGCCAGAAGCTAAAACCTGGTGGATCTTGGAGGTCAGAAGTCCAGGTTTCTGACCTGGAAAAGTTCACTGAGAGCAGGCAGCAGCTCCTAGGAGTAGAACTGTCTGCTCCCTGCCCGTGTTCTGCCTCCCAAGAAGAATCCATCTTAGTAGCCGACACCAGCTCCCAACTCATGTCTCAGTAGAGACACACACCGCCCCTCTCCCTGGGCCTGCCACACCTTCAGTCGGCCTGGCTTCCCACCTGCAGGGCCCTGTGCATGCTGTGATGACCAGCAGCTTCTAGCTCTCCCATCTTCTCACACTTGCTTCTCCTCAGAGCCCATGGGCTGGGAATGGGAGGAAGATTCTCTGAAGCTCATGCTAGGGGTAGGGGGGAGAGGTGGCTCCCTGAGCTGGGGACCCCGCCTCCCATAGGTTAGCGTAAGAGTACCCAGGGCAGAAGCAGAGGGTTGGTGTCTCTGATCCTAAAGGAGGGCCTCAAACCCAGTCCCCGCCCCTGCTGGTACAGGTAATCCCAGGGACTTCTGTGTCAGATGGTGGTTCTGAGAAGGTGGCCCCTGGCCTTTGCAGTTGGAAGGAACCTGAGATTCTTCAGGACCTGCAGCCTCCAGCCACTTCGAGCTGCTGGTAGCTGCCTGTCAGCTCAGGGCTAACCATTCTCATCTAACTGCTGCCCCACCCCCACCCCCCACCCCTCACCCCAGCCCCACAGTATCTCAGGGTCTCAGGTGCCACCAATTCTCTGCCTTGGAGGGCAGTGCCCAGTGCCCAGCACTGGCACAGCACCCTGGACAAGGCATCTGCCAGTGGCACAGCAGGTGCTCGGCACTCGGCCTGCATTATCTCATTCATCCCTCGCCGAAACTCATTGCCACCCACAATCCATAAGCATTGGCGCTCTGAGGGCACCACCAGTTTGTCCATGGCATATTGCTAGTGAGCATCGGGGCAAGGCTTTGAACCCAGGCCCTTCGGACTCCAAATGGCTTTTCCACCTGGTTAAAGTTGCCTCCCAACGGAAGGTCCATTGTAGTAATTCTGCTGTGTGGGCATCAGCTCCCAGGGCCTCAGCCAGTATATCGGTACTCCATCTGAGAGGCCCTGCAGAGGAAGGGGACAGGGACCTGGGCCCAGTGCTGCTGCCTCAGACAGGCAGCTCAGGCTGCTCCGCACAGACCCGGCCCCTGGCCCCCTCACCCTGCCTGTTCCCGGCTGACACCCCTCACTCTTCCCCGGTGAGCGCCGTCCCAGGGGTAGCAGGGGTGCCCTGCAGAGAGGGTACCTGCCGTTGTGGAGTCTGGCCTGCTGCCGTGTGGGCGGCACAGCCCCAGCTCTGCCAAGCCGGGCACCTGACTGTTGGAGGCTGCACATGGGCTGGGAGCCTGCTCCTGGGACTCCGGGCCCTGCCAGTTTGGGCTACAGGCCAGCGTCTTGAGGCTTTGAGAGAGTCTGAGACGTCGCTGATGTGCAGTCATTCTGGCAGAAGTTTCCTGAGCCCTGAAGTGTGAGTCAGGCCTGAAGAAAGAACCAACAGTCAGAAGGCAGAGTTTCTGGTCATGCCGCTGCCAGCCACCTGCTCCCTGGTGATTGTGAGCAAGACACCGACCCTCTCTGGGTTTGCCTCCTCTCCTGCAAATGAGGAAAATTCCCTGTCTCCAGACTTTGAACATTGAAGCAGCTCTTGTGTGTTTCAAGGTCCAGCCAGCGGCATGCTACTACTCTCTGCCGAGAGTCCAGAGCAGGCTGGGTCGTGCTGCTTCTCTTGCTCCGCTCTGAGAGGTGGGCACAGCCCTGAAGAGGCTGGGAGCTGGCTGGCCAGCCGGGGATTGGTGTTACTTAGAGCACCCGGACCCCCACCTGCAGCACCAGCTGCCTCCTGCACTGCCCTCTGCTGGCTCTTGGTGTTAAATACAAGGGGAGTTGGACAAAAATCAGAACCCATAGGTTTACCCTGGTAAACCCTTTTTGACCCACCGGCCAAGCTCATTCACATCACATATTCATCCGGCCCTTAAATGTTTACTGAGGGCCCACTTTGTGTCAGCTTCCAGATCAGAGGCTGGGGACCCAGGGTGAACACAGATGGGCGTGGTCACTGTTCTCTTGGGGACCTTTCCATCTGTCACAGGTGTGCTGTGCGGGAAGAGTCCAGGCTGTGTGGGTGAAGGGCAGAGCCCCTGTTCCCAGACTGGGGGTCCAAAGAGGCTGCCCCAGGGAGCCGGAGCCTGCAGAAGGAAGGGGGCTGGCGGGAGAGGTGGTAGTCAGGCGGGCGGTGCAGGCAGTGGGACGGCCAGGGCAAGGCCCCTGCAGCCAGAGGGAGTCCGGTGGGCATGAGGCACTGAAAGAGTGTGGTGTGCCTGGGGACATGGGGCGGGGGACCCCGGGAGGCTAGGCATGAACAGTTAGGCCAAGGCCAAGGGGAGGAAGTTGGAGGAACCAGACTTAACAGGAGAACGTTGGTCTTTGTCCTACGTAAGAGCTGCAAGAAACCGTTCCAACACGGGGAGAGCACGGAGGCCACCCAGCTGTGACCCTTCTGAGACCTCTTCAGTGCGTTCGGCTTCCTGTGTCCCGCATGGTGGTCCTGCCTCAGGGCACTCAGCACCCTGCGCTGCTGGGCAGGCCCCCTCGAGTGCTTGCTACAGCTGTGGTCTCTTCCAAGACGTGTGGCCTTTTCTGTCTTTGTCCACCACCTCCGATGACCCACATTCTCCTAGACACTCTTCCCCCCCCCTGCCCAGGCCCAAATGGTTTGCTGGCCCAGAGCTTCCACAGCTCTGCTTCTTGGTTGATGGTGCAACGGGCAGGCTTTTGACTGTATCACACTGGGCTGGGGGTGCCGCCTCCAGCACCTACACCTGGTGGAGATGGGGTGGGTGCAGAGGCCCTGCTAGGGCTCAGTGGTGGTCGGGGGGAGCTGGGAAATGTGCTGAGGAGTGTGAGGAGTTCTGGTCTTACCTAGTGCCTGTTTCTCTCTCTGTCTTGGCTCTTTCCTAAGCAGTTCAAGAGGCCGACTCACTCGCTAGTGTGCAGCTGGGAGCCACCCGCTCAACAGCACCAGCTTCAGCCAAGAGAACCAAGGCAGCAGCTGCCATGGGGGGCCAGGGCGGGACCTCGAGGAAGGAGAAGAAGGGGAAGCACAAAGGTTGGCTCACCCTCCCTGCAGCTCTGCACCAGAGCCTGCCCCCCACCGAGGGTTGGGGGAGGCTTATCTTCCTGACCCGGAGGGGCCTGGTGGGAGGCCCTGGTGAAGGCACCAGATGCACTCAAGGCCCCATGGAGCTGGCTGGCTCACAGGCCTCATCTGGCTTGTGGAGCTCTTGGGCTAGCCTGTGAGTGTGGGGCAGGCCCTCCAGGTGGCCAGGAAGTGAAGTCCAGCCCCTGCCCAGCTCGAGAACCCTCACCTCCATCCTGACCCAGGACACTGTCCTGTGGGGCCCCTGCCGCCCAGGCAACCCAGCCCTTGGGCAGCCTCCCAGCCATCACATGGGCTCCTTGACTCTCGTCCCAGGTCCACCCTCTGGCCCTGCACACCAATCTGTTTCCTGTCCCCTCGCTCTAAGAAATCCTCAGCGATCAAGGATGGTTACGGCAGCCCCTCCCCCGAGTCCCATCTCCAGGCCTCTGGTCACGGTGGGACAGTGGGGTGCCGGGTCCATAGGCTTCTGGAGCTGACTGTTGCTTTTAGGACAGCCCACCCACTCAGGGTGGATGCCATCTGTGGGGGCCAGGCCTCACTTCTGTTATTGAAGCTGTGGCAGTTTGGCAAGGAAGGTTGACATGGGGTGGGAGAGACTCCATTTGGGAAGGCGAGGGTCTGCCAAACTCAGCCTTTTTCAAGGGTGTGTGTGTGTGTGTGTGTTTTAAAAGATTTTATTTATTTATTTTTTTTTAGAGAGAGGGGAAGGGAGGGAGAAAAAGAGGGAGAAAGACATCAATGTATGGTTGCCTCTCGAGTGCCCCCTACTGGAGACCTGGCCCATAACCCAGGCATGTGCCCTGACTGGGAATTGAACTGGTGACCTTTTGCTCCACAGTCTGGCAGTCCATCCACTGAGCCCCAGCAGCCAGGGTAGGGGCCCCATATGTTTTTAATGGTGTGTGAATTCGCTGTGTGTGTGTGCGTGTCTGTGAGAGAGAATGAACACCAGCACTAAGGAGCTGCCCGTGTCCGTGAACGAGAGGTGGTCTGCGGCCTTGGATGGGTCCTTTTTCTTCGCCTTGTCGTTCTCACTGTGCAACTGGTGTGTGGATGGCTGCCGTTTTTCTAGGGGTGTGAGGCACTTCACACCAGCCCTCGGCAACTAATATGGGGTAACAGCATAAGCAACAAAACCCGTGTCCCATCGCAGCTTACCCACCTTTAAGACGCTGACAGCAATCGTTAGTCTTTAAAGTCAGCTTTGCAAACAGTTTTGCAGAGGGTCCCCCTACTCACCCCTCACCCACTTCATGGACGTCTGTGGATCCAGCTCTCCCCTCCCCATCCCCATCCGACGGGACTCAGGAGTACCTGTGGCCTGCAGGCACCGGCGGGCCAGAGCCTCTGGCAGAAGACAAGTCTGAGGCCCGAGGCCCAGTGCAGATCCTGACTGTGGGCCAGTCGGACCACGCCCAAGACGCGGGGGAGACAGCAGCTGGTGGGGGCGCACAGCCCAGCGGGCAGGACCTCCGTGCCATGATGCTGAGGAAGGGTGAGCCCTGTGGGGGTCCAGTGACACCCCCAAAGCTCAGTCCCAGGTTCTCAGGTGCACCCTTCTTAGGGAGCACAGCCTTCCTGTGTCTATTCCCACCCCTCCCAGACCCTGGTGGGGGGGCACACTTGGAGACCAATGAGAAACTGGGTCAGGGGCTCCTGGTAGGGCCATGTTAAGAGAAAAGTATGAACTAGGATACCAGCTCTGTCTTCAACATCCATATCATCTGTCCCTAGGGATGCCCAGGTTCGGGGACAGGTTTCCTTTCCCTTTGATTCCTTTGAAAAAGCTCCTTTTGTAAAGTGTCCCCTTATCTGCTGAGCTAGAGGCCAGGACCAGGGCTCCAAGAGGCAGGGCGGATCCTTCCAGGAAGCCGCTGCTCAGATAGTTCCTCCACCGGGGTCCCTGCCGCAGGGAGACCTGGCGAGGGGTGGCAGAGGGAAGCCCAGCAGTGCCCTACATTCTGAGGAATCGGGTCAGGGACAGCTTCCTAGAGAAAGGGCTGCTGGGGTGACGTGAGGCTGGAGACAGCATTCGGGTGGGGAGATGCACACAGAGGGCCTCAGGCAGGCCAGGCAGAGGAGGCCCTGTGCATCAGGCCAAGGGAGAGGCTGGGCCTTCCCCAGGAAGGTGTCTGCCAAAGCCTTTGGTAACCCTGAAATGGGGGCTCCCAGCACAGGGTCAGCTCCTCAGGCTGCTACCCAGCAGACGGGCACGGTGAGGGCTGGAGAGCAGGTGTCTGATGCAGGGACAGCGCTGCAGCTGGGGCGGGGTGCACGGTTGATGCCAGTCCCAACGTGCACCTGAGAGAGTGCGTGTCCTCATGTATGTGGGGACGTGTGTGGGGGTGTGTGTGTGTGAATGCACGTGTGTACGTTCAGCCTGTGCGTGTGTGCGCACACAGGCGCGGATGGCTCAGTGTCTGGGTGTGTGTGTGACCCGCCATCCCTTCCTGCTCCTCCACCTGGCCCAGGTGTCTCCAGCAGCATGAGCTTTGAGGAGGAGGACGACGAAGATGAGAACAGCTCCAGCTCCTCCCAGTTAAACAGCAACACCCGCCCCAGCTCCGCTACTAGCAAGAAGTCCACCCGGGTGAGTGAGGAAGGGCGGCAGCGTGTGCAGGGGCCTGGTCATCCAGTGGGAGCGGGATGAGTGTGGAAAGACGACAGTGATTGGCTCACCAGGCGCTGGGCCCAGCTGCCTGTCTAGAGCTGCCCTGGCCTGGGCTCTCCTGTCCTCCCACCCTCCCTCCCATTCTCTTTAGCCCGGCTGGGAGGGCGGGGGAGTCAGAGTCCAGCAGGATGACCTCTGAGAACCTGCCCCCAGGTGTGGCGGAGGGAGGGAAGGGCTCTGCCCCATCTCCCACCACCACCACATCAGGGGTCAGTTCTGGACCCCAGACCCCCAATTTCAGATGCTCAGGGTCCCCCGGGGCTCAGGCTCCTGCTCTCTCCCCCATAGGAGGCAGCCTCGGCCCCCAGCCCGACAGCCCCAGAGCCTTCGGTGGAAATTGAGGTCCAGGATCTTGAGGAGTTTGCACTGAGGCCAGCCCCCCAGGGCATCACCATCAAGTGCCGCATCACGCGGGACAAGAAGGGGATGGACCGAGGGATGTACCCCACCTACTTCCTGCACCTGGACCGAGAGGACGGGAAAAAGGTGAGGCTGGCCTGGGCATGCATTCCCCTGGGCAGGCCGGGGTCCTGGGGGCTGGAAAGTGGCCGACGCCTCAGATCCAACACTGACCTCTCAGTTCCCCTGGAGAGACAGAAGCCCTGGAGCCTGGTCTCGGTGCAGCCTTGTGTTTGCCAGTGTGCGTGCATGTGTGTGTGTGTGTGTGTGCGCGCGCACGCGTGCACGCATTGTGTTCAGAGCTGATGAAGCATCCTGTGTGAGTACCCCTGATTGTGTGTGGACCAGAGGCTGGACCTGGAAGGTGACCTTGCTCTACTCTCCAAGGTGTTCCTCCTGGCGGGAAGGAAGAGAAAGAAGAGTAAAACTTCCAATTACCTCATCTCCGTGGACCCAACAGATTTGTCTCGAGGAGGGGACAGCTACGTGGGGAAACTGCGGTACCAGCTCTCCCCCAGGAAGGGGGTGGGCAGGCTCTCTAGGAGGCACCTCATCCCTGGGCTAGGCTAGGAGTCGGATCCTCTCGTTGGATCTTCTTGTCCCTCAGGTCCAACTATTGGCTCTGTGCCAGCCTTGAGCCAGACTGGGAGATGGGCCTCATACACCCTGCCCTGAGCTGCCCCCAGCTGGCAGGTGGGGGCACAGGCCCACCAAGAGTGAGAGATCAAACCCCAGGATGTCACTGATGATGTAGGCCACCATGGAGGGGTCACCTTGGCCCATGGTCAGAACTGAGGGACAAGGCTGAGAGTGAGTTCTTGGTGGAAGTGAGAGCAACCCTGAGGCGAGGGGAAGGCTCTGAGCTCGCCCCAGGGAGGAGGGTTTGCTGAGCAACTGCCAGGTTTGGGGAATGTAAATCGAGCTTAGAGGTCAGAAAGCCGTGGAGATGGGGCTGGACCAAGACTGGCAGGCTGGTTAGGACAGACAGGAGGTCACTTATCTAGTCTCCACGGTGGGCTGCATCCCCTCTGCCATCTTGCCAGGTGCCGTTCTGTGCACTCGAGGCAGTTCCTCCAGGGAAACATTCTGCGGAACCCAGACTCCCAGATTTCCCTCACTGCACCTAGGTGCTCTTCGATTCAACTCGGAGCAAGTCCAGGCCCTTTGCCCTTAAAAGAGGGGAATTCAGTGAGCAGTGTGCCCCCAGGTGGACTCCTGGCTCTGCCCAGACCTCTCAGCAGGCCCCTCCCAGGACACACAGGTAGCCATTTGCCACCCTGGGGCAGAGGGTGCGTGGCCCTGTGCTGACTGCCTGTCCTGCAGGTCCAACCTCATGGGCACAAAGTTCACCGTGTATGACAATGGGGTCAACCCTCAGAAGGCATCCTCTCCTTTGGAAAGTGGAACTTTTCGTCAGGAGCTGGCAGCTGTGTGTTACGTGAGTCCTGGGTCCCTGGGTCCCTGGTCCGCAAGGTAGACGTGACACTCATGCCTTGCTGCCTGGCCTGTGGGCTGTCCCTTCTGTCTTAGTGCGTAGACAGGCTTCAGAGAGGTGGGCTGTCCTTGGTGCAGTGGCCCCTGCCTGGGAGAGCTGTGGGGCCTGGGCCTGCCGGAATGCAGGGGCAGAAGGCTTGGGCTCTTGTCTGTGCATCCCTTCACACCCACCCCCTGCCCAAGGCGGGGACTCCAAGGTCCTTTGCATAATCGTCTCACTGAATGAATGCTCAGTCTAAGAGCTCCATCCTATTTTATTATCATGTAGATGAGGAAACTGAAGCTCAGAGGTTGGGTCACTTGCCAATGTCACACAGTGCATAAGTGGCCAAACTGGAATACAAGTACCAGGATTTCACTCCATTTTAAAATGAGGGGTTGGTACCCCCATCAGCCTGGGCATGGGTACTACCCCACCCTCCGACCTTCATTGGAAATCCACAGTTGTGCCGTTTTTGTACGATCCTGTGGTGCCACCTGCTGGTCAACTGTGGGGAGGCAGTCCAAATTGCTTCACACCTGAGCCCCAACTGTGTTCCAGGTACTGTTGGAGGCACTGATGATGTCGTAATGAACAAGAGAGACATAGTTTATACTCTTACAGGACTTAAACTCTTAGTAGGGGAGATAATCTATAAAGTATACATATAAGCAAAAATAAACACATTCCTGATAAATGCTAAGATGAAAAAATAAAACAGGGGAGAGCTGTGAAGCGTGCAGGTGTGGGTGAGCTCTGAGGAAGGCTGCTGGGAGGGCCTCCCTGAGGCAGCCCTGGGTTGCACCCAGAAGGAAGTGAGAGCAGCATGTAGGTGTTGGGGAGAGGCTCGTGCAGTGAGTGCGGGGGCGGGGGGCGTAAATGCAGGGGAGGAGGTAGCAGGGCCTTGTCCTGTGAGGCCCCCTGCAGGTTGAGGTAAGACCTTCGGCACTTACTCTGCACTAGGGAGGAAAACCAGGGGACTTACGGGGACAGCTGGCTGCTGTAGGAGTCCAGGTGACTGGGAGGAGGGGGAGAGGGGTCAAGGATGGAAACAAGGAGACCTCTGCGAGACTGTTACTGGGGCCTCACTGACAGATGGTGGTGGTGAGCAGCGATCGGATTCTTGCTGTGATTGGAAGGTGGGGCAGACAGCGTTAGCTGATGGGTTGGAAGGTGGGATGAGAGAGGCAGGCATCTGACAGGACCCCAGGTGGTCTGCCTGAGTTTCTGTGAAGTGAATCGGAGGACTGAGATAGGGGCTAGTTCGAGCAGAGACTCAGGAGCTCGATTCTGGTCATGCTGAATTGAGGGATGCCCCTTCAACGTTCAAGTGCAGACCTTGAGAACTAGCTCATCATCTTTATTCCCTTCTGGCCTCCCCAGCAGTGAGTAGAGTCCTCAGGTGGCCCCCGTTCTCTGTTTCCCAGGAGACGAACGTCCTAGGTTTTAAGGGGCCACGGAAGATGAGTGTGATTGTCCCTGGCATGAACATGGTCCATGAGAGAGTCTGCATCCGGCCTCGCAACGTGAGTTCCTACCCCGCCTGCCTCTCCCCCACCACCCCGGCCTCTGCGTGCACTTCTCAGGGCCTCCTCCATCCAGCTGGTGCGTCTATGCCTCAGGAGGCAGCGTGCACAGAGCCCTGAGCCAGACCCTGTGAGCCCTGGACTGGGCATGTGCTGAGAGGCCTGGGCCTGGCTCAGGTGTGTCTGCTCTCCCAGGAGCACGAGACGCTGCTAGCACGCTGGCAGAACAAGCACACGGAGACCATCATCGAGCTACAAAACAAGACACCTGTCTGGAACGATGACACTCAGTCCTACGTACTCAACTTCCACGGGCGCGTCACACAGGCCTCTGTAAAGAACTTCCAGATCATCCATGGCAATGACCGTGAGTGTTCCAGCCCTTACCCGTTGCTGTCCGCATGCCAGCCAGGTCTCTGAGCTCAGGGTTCAGCTCCCAGTCCCGCGTGCGTAAGCCAGTGCCTAGGGACACTGGTTACACAGCTTAGATCAGATATGAAGAACCATGGCTGGGAGGCCATGGATGCACCTTCTCTGGAGCTCTGACCCCAGATTCTGAGCACCCAGCAGTCTCAGGTGTGGGAACATCCTGGGGATGGACTCGCTCGCTCCTTTCCTGTCTCCTGGTGTCTGTGTGCATCTTTTTCCTTTGCCGTTTGCTCCCTCCCCTGCATTTCTGCCACTCCATCTGCGTTACCTTCTTGGGGGTTCCCTTGGCATTGCTGCTTCTCACTTTCTCTTCTCTCTTGTGACTTGGGTCTGTCCTTCCCCATCCCCACCGTCCTCACTCCATCTTTCCATCTACGTGCACCCGTGCCTGGTTCCAGCGGACTACATCGTGATGCAGTTCGGCCGTGTGGCAGAGGACGTGTTCACCATGGATTACAACTACCCACTGTGTGCACTGCAGGCCTTCGCCATCGCCCTGTCCAGCTTCGACAGCAAGCTGGCCTGTGAATAGAGGCCTCCTTGTGCCCCTGGGGTTGCCCAGCCCAGAGTGGGGCTGCCTGCCTGTGGAGACAGCCCTGCCTGCCCCCTGTACATAGGCCTCCTGCCAGATGAACCTTCGACTCTCGGTGGCTCCCTGGCTGGGCCAGCCAGGACCTGGCTCCTCTGCCTCCTCTACGGAGGCAGAGGGGTGGGGGGTGTGTAAAGGGACCAGAGTGAATTCTGTGCCCCGAGAGCAACACACCCACTCTTGGGTTAGTATGCTGCTGTGCTGCAGTCACCTTTGCCAAGCTGGGCAGCCTCTTCAGCTGGGAAGGCAGGAAGAGGTGTGGAGAGAGGAAGCACAAGGCAGGGCTGCTGTGACCCAGCCACCCACTCAGCCCCGGAGTCAGATGAGGACGGATCCCCGACCGTGACGGGCACGGTGTGTGTGTGTGTGTTGGAGGGCACACCACCTTCACCCAGAGGAGGGTGTGGTAGCCAAGCCTGGCCCTTCACTGCAGAAAGTCCAGACTTCAGGCAGCCTCAGCCAGGCCTGGGCGAGGTTGTTCAGGTTGGGGGTGAGTGGCTGGACCTTGTCCTGATTGCAGGGGCCTGGCTGTGGGAATGGGCTGCTGGCCTAGGGTTGTAGCTCATGTGTTTCCCTAGGTTTTCCCTCTGGGAGGAGGCAGCAAGAGGCCAGCCCTTAAGGCCAGATGTCTTAGACACGGGGCCTGCATGACACAGGCTCAGCGTGTGGGAAGCGCGTGGAACAGGTGTCCAGGGTTGGGCTGTCTGGGGAGCCGTATCATCTGCCCCAGCCTCTGCACAGGAAAGGTGTGCGGAGCCTGGTCATCAGCCCTGGACTGCACACAGGTGGGCAGGTGGGCGTGCCTGGGGTTGCAGCTGGTAGGCTGCAGTCCCTGCCGCAGCCAACACAGGTCACGGCTGCCGAGGCTTCTTGTGTGGTCCTCCCTGGGAAGGAAGGAGGTAGGGTGAAGAGAGCAGGGACTGTTTTAGAACCACAGAGATCAGAGGTAGCAGGACCCATAGAGATGAACTAGTACAGCTGTCATCTTATGCAAATCACTCAGAAAATGGTACTTGCTCTGGGTCACCTGGCTGGTTATTGTCAGAGTTCAGAACTGCAGCTCACTGGATGTCTTTGTTCCCACCCTCCCCCAAGAAGCCACTCTGTGGCTTTTGGGACTTCTTGGGGCCCAGTCCAGGTGCCCTCATCCCTTGGCCTGATTCCAGAGCAGCGATGTCAGAGCTGACATGTGGAACTGGAACCATTTCCATAGGAGGCTGGGCAGTTCCATGCTGAAGGCCACGTGGCTCTTTGCACTGATCAGGACTGATCCCTCTGTGGCCCCCCAGAGCACAGGCCTAGCCAGGCTGCCTCCCGTTTCCATGTGCGGGTGTGAGGGGGCCTGAGCTCTCCCTCCCGCGCCGTCCTTCTCCCTGACTGGGGAGCACCCCTCTCGTGTTCCTGTCCTTTACCGTGGTGGAGGCTGCTTGTGCAGATGGAGACCAGAAACCTGTGGCAAGCAGGCAGGAGTTGTTCCTCACTTCAGGGTAGATGCGCTCGGAGAGGCTGTGTAGAAAGTGATTAAAACAACACGGAAGTCATACTTAAACCTGCAGGTGAGGCTCTGTAGTGAGGTGAAGTTGTTTTGATGGAAGTGGAAGCAGCACGCTCTCATTCCCTCGATGTCTAGGGTTTCCTGTGCTGGGTGCTGACCTGCCCACACCTCTAGTGATCTTGCTTTTGTTGACATGGTCTAGTTTCTAGGCAGCTCTTTCCTTGGGACCATTTTGAGGGCTCTAGAACTTTCCGTACAGAGCTGGTCCACTTCCCAGGAAATGCTGTGGGCCCACCCTTGTCTCCAAAGTCCCAGTTTGGTTCTTGCCTTTCCGACCTGCTGACGTTTGGGATTACAGAAACTAGATGATCTCTGATGTCGGGCCGAAGTGTCCCTCTGGGTCTGTGACTTTAAGGTTTGCCTCCCAGGGAGACTGGAGTTCCTGGAGGCAGAGTGGGAACATCAGGAGCACAATGACAAGCTCCTGTCTCCTGCTTTCTCTGGTCCATAGGAAGGGCTAGCGGGGTATTTTGACAGGGTCAGGGACATGGGCTGAGCTTTCTAGCCTGGCTGTGGAGGGTAACAAAACCCTCTGCTGGGCACCGAGTGAGAAGCAAGAGCGGCTGAGGCGGGGTCTCATCGTCTGTTCTGACAACCCCATTCCTGGTGATGCTGGTTTTCCTTGACCACTAGCCTCACAGCTATGGGCCCAAAGACTCAAAGCTGCCAGGGACCCTGGAGCCCACGTGGGCTCAGCCTCTCCCACAGGAAGAGGTCTTCATTGGTCAGAGAACGATAATGGAGTGAGCCATCCCTTAGGGTGTTGGGCAGGTGGGACCTCTGGCAGCTCTTCTGTGACTGCTCCTGGCTCCGCAACGCCTTCTGGGGCCATGCCCGAATCTCGACACCCTCTGCCCTAAACAGTTCCTGTGCAGAGTGGTGAAGGTCACCTCCCCGATCTTTTTCTTTCCTTCTGGCTCCAAGGTGCTCTGTGTCTGCATCTCTGTGTCTGTGTGTATTTGGGAGAAAGGGCAACCTGCAAACAGTCAACTGAGGTTTGTTATGATGATCACGTTTCTGAGAATGAAGAGGAAAGGTGTAAGGTGTACCTGTGGGTTTTGTTGTCTGTGCTCTGGTGAGAGGGTGACTTCTCTCCCAGGGTTCTGATCCAAAGGACACCATCTGAGGAAGTTATTGACCACTTCCCGTTCTGCGTCATCTGAGGAAATCCATGGGTTGTGTGCATGCCTTTGGACAAATATGAATATATTCTGGTGAATGTGCCTTAAAAATCAAGACACTTGTTTGGAAGGAGCGTGCAAGGTCCAGGCCCGTGTGAGGACAGGTGTCGGAAGCCAGGGAGTGTGGCGATCGCAGGCTGGAAGGGAACCTCTGGAGCCTGCTCCTCTAGTGACAAAAAGGGCAAGAAAACTGCAGAGGCAGAAGGTTTTCTTTGTTCTATAAAGAGCGGGGCATTGCCTCCAATTTGGAGGCAGCTCTGAATTTAACAAGTGACGGGTGATTTCACTAGGAGGTCCCTGTTCCCCTCACGGTGGGGTCCTCGGGAGGGGAGCTGCGGGCAGCCACAGCCCGGCTCCGTAACGCAAGCACAATCCCACCTCCTGATGGAGTCCCGGCTCCCCCTCTCCAGAATGCCTCACCCTGGTCAAGACACTGTTGTGACCTCAGGCTGCCAGGTGGCCCCCCGCACACCTCTGCAGGTAGATGAGCCTCTCTCATGGTGCCCAGCACGAAGGGGCCCTGGCCAGTTGAAGCCTGGGAACAGGCCAGAGGACGGGCTCTCTCTCGAGTTTACTCGACACCTGTCCTCCACACTTCCAGCGTGCCGTGTTCTGCCGTCTCAGGGTATGGGGGAGAGGCAGAGCAGAAGTGTTGGGGCAGGTTTGGTTTTTCTCACAAAAATTCGTCCTGTTCTCAGTGGCCATGTGATTTTGAGCACACCACGTAACTTTTCTAGGTCTGTTTTCTCATCTACAGAGCGAGGGGGCGGACTGTCGGAGCCCGCGGGAGGATCGGGGTGGGTGAACGTGGACCCGTGTTTTCATCACCACCTTTTCTAGCTCGTCACTGTGCCTTTTTTCTTTCCCCTTCTGTTCCACGGCCCCCGCCCCCCCTTCTCCCGCCAAGGTCCAGGCAGAGCTGGAGTTAGGCCGAGATCCGGAGTTTCCTCAGGAGTCATTCAGGGTGGCTCAGAAAGGGAAGCCCGGCTCGGCCTCCCTCCGCCTCTGGTAACAAGGGGCCTTGGCTGGGGCGGGTGACGCCGCTCTCGCTGGGAACACGCGTGCAGCCAGCTTTCGCAGTGCTTAGGATGTGTGTGTCTCTTCGCACAAGACCGTCTTTCCCTGTTTCGGAGTGGTCAGACATTTTATTTTTGTTCAAAGTCCTCTGGAGTTTTAGATGAACTTGCAAAATTGTGCTTTTATTGACTTTTTGAATAAACTCTTTGGTATTCGGGATCAATGTATTTATTTACTGGTATGTGCAATGACAAAGTCGGTATTTTCCCATGCTGACATTATGTACGTTGTATAACTTAAGTGTTTGTCTAAAGTACAGACCATATATCAACAAATTAAACTTGAACTGTTTCAACACTACCGTATACTTTCTTTTTTCCTGTAAAAGGAGAAAATCATGTTTTTTACACCATTCATTCCTCTGTCCTAAGAGCCTCAGGGTTGGGGACGGTGGCAACAAGGGCATCACAGCTCGTCTGGAAGCAATGACAGGTGGGCCTCCCTGGGCTCTTCCAGTTTAAGGATGCTCAGAACCACATGCAGAGGCTGGGCAGGGCTGGAAGGATGCTAAGGGCCGAAAGTACGGGTCAGCTGTACCAACGGGAAAGGGGCTGTTGGTTCCTGAGTATCCCCCTGTGGCCCTGGCCGTTAGAAGCAAAAATGGCCATAGAGCTTTTAAAAAAAAAAAAAAAAAAAAGGTGGAAAGGCCCTGGTTAGAAATGACATGAAGACCCAGCCTCCTGGTTCCTCCGGCCCTGCGCAGGGCCCAACCCACTTAAACAGAACGTGGGCATGCACGGGAGTCTTCTTTCCAGCCAGTGGCAGGTCTAAAGCCACCAGCAAGGGAGGCGGCCGCTGCGGCTGGAAGCAGACGTGAAAGATCATGGTCTCATCCTGAGGGAGGCGGTCAGAGCTCCGGTCGCCCACAGCCCAGAGGGTGTCAAGAGCAGCTGCCCAGGACCTGACGACAGCCATGGTGCTGCCCCAGGGACAAGCCCTCTACAGACCGCCCCTCGTCACATCCTAGCAGCCTTGCAAGGTGGGTAGCATTCTAAATTCACAGAGGAGGAGACCGGTGCTCAGAGAAAAAATAAGCTAACAAAAAGGAATTTGTCCTATTTATATAAAAATGGGAAAGAAAAACACAGAAAGGTTAGGTGCAATTAGAAAGATTTGTATAAAAAGGGTCAAGAAAATAGCATGGCTACTTCCTGTTTTTTCTCAATATTGCTGAAGTACTAGATGTTTCTTTGGAATACAGTCTGGGTTAAGGGGAAATTTTAAGAATGCGGTAATAAGGAGGCTTGGTCTATCACCTTCCATTTGGAGTTTTTCTGTAGGCAAGGGCATTTCCTGCCGGAAAAGCGGCCTCTCTCCTTGGCTCTGGCTGCGCAGGGAACAGCACATGCAGGGGATAAGGTGAGAGAGGTTTTGATGTTGTTCATGGTCCGGTTAAGGAGAAATCGCTTAAATACCGTGGACAGGGAGACCCTACATCTAGGAGAGTCCTGGTGTGTACCTTTTATCCTCGTGTAATTATCATCAAAGCTCCCTTTCCCCAAGTTTCCCAGTTTGGACCATAAGCCGTGTGACACCCAAGCCACAGGCGGGCGCAGGCCATCTCTTCCAGAGGCCAAATGTGCCTCCGCTTACCAACACAACTCCCTGGGCCTTGCTTCCTGAGCTCACCCATCCCAAGTCTTGGAGCTAATGAGGTGCTTGCCTTGTGCCTCCTGTTACAACCGGGAAAGAGCATCCCCTGGCTGGGTCGCCCACCTGACTTACCAAGCACGGTCCCAGGTGACGCAGTTGTATCCCAGGCTGACTATTGGCCGCCCGAGGTGTGCCTGCTCTGCCACAGCGGCCAAAGGCCACGGCAGACCTAGTGCCAGGGGAGCGACCAAGTTCCCAGCCCACACCAGTTCTGAGAAATGAGCCAAGAGGCATCAGGCTGATAACAGAAACCAGCCCCATGATTCTGGTCATCCTGGGCTGTACATTCACATGCAACTGTCACCCCTGAAGGAAAAAACAACTCCAGAAAATCCAAAAAAGAAGACTGTCTAATTGGAAATGATTGAAAAGTACATAAAATTTTTGAGACAGAAATACATACGTTTCTGCTGTATGCACCCACCAAGGCCTCGGGCAGCAGGAGCCTCATGAGGTCTTGTACGTCGGGCAAGAATTACTTCCACGCGCCAGCTTCCCGCAGAGATTAACGTGCAAAATAAGGACTTGGTTACGTAACACCTTACACAGCAGCCTCTTCAACGTACCTGAACCACCACTTACTTCCGCACCCACTGCTTTCTCACCACCACTCTTCCTGCCGGAATGTCCCTTCTTCCTTGCCCACCTGGAGACGTGCTCAGTTCTCGGCTTGCCTCCAAATCCACATCCTCTGCAAAGTACTTTGGCAAAGTCTCTCCATTCTTCCGTAGATTCGGGTCCCTATCTCAGGTACAGCGCAGAACCTTAGCCACCACTTACCAAGCGCTTACCATGCACGAGACAGGACCCATCGTTTTACAGGCACCGATGCTGTCATTTAACCCTCAGAGCCCCCCACCCCGCCCCCGGGAGACCCCCTGCTGCAGCGAAGAGAAAGCCAAGACCTGGGAGGCCCCAGGGGCTGACGAGAGCCTGCGGTTAGCGCAGGTGAGGACGGAGCCATGCCTGACACTTCTCTGCCTGCAGAGCTCATGACCTTGAGCCCTTCTGTAGTTCATAGTTCATTGAAAAAATAAATTGGGTAAGGCTCCCATATTAAACTGAGTTTTTAAAAGGTAGTTCCAAGCAGTGTCTGCCAGCTGAATAAATGAGTGGATTCGCTAGAAGGAAACACGTGTCCCTAAGGAGGGCATTGCACCCTCAGGCAGAAGACATCCGGAACAGGGGCCCAGGACTCGCCTCATGAATCCACCCCTCGCTGTATCCGAAGGGAAACGACATGGAAAACGACTCATCCCAAGAGTAAAGAGCACCTACGTTATTTTCTACCTTTAGCATTCTATCTAGATTGTTCTCGGCACATTTTAAACTCCGTTTGTTACAAGTGAATCAAATGTTCCGCACAAAGGCAGATACGATAAACTTTCTAATCAATCTTCAGTGACTTCTCTGTAGTTCACTGACGAACAAGCAATGTCTAGCAGTAACTGATGCTGCCTTAGTATGACCCTGTGCCTCTGACAGCAGCCTGTATGCTTGTATGTGTAATTTGAAGTATTTTCCTGGCCTCTCGTGCCAGAAACAATGGAACTCTAAGAGCCACATCTGCCTTTATATAATTCCCTAAATTTCAAATCTGCCACATTTCATGACTGGGAACGTCTTCAGGGATGCGTCCTCTTTAAAACCTCAGGTCTCCCATGTAAACTGGATTCGCTCATCCTTACTAGACAGAGTACATGGGTGCCGTCTTGCCTTAAGAAGACAGACGGCAGCTTAGAAATTAGGCCTGTAGTTTGGTCAAAATGCTCCCAGTGCTAACCCACTTCCTACTGTCACCAGCTCTCAGAAGACCCAGATATCAGAATACAGACAAATAAACAGTCTCTTCCCCTGGGCACTGCCACACTGGGTCTCTCAACAGACACTCTGCAACTTCCCTGTTGGGCTGGCACTTTGTCTACAAGTTCAGACCTGATTGTTTCTGTTTCAAGTCTTGTGGTTGTGAAAACAAATTTCCCAGAGGGCACAACATTCAAAAACAGCTTCAAGGCAAGAACCGTCCGCAGCTGTCACTGGCCCCCTGGCCTTCTGAGGCTCACAGCGGGACCATTACCCTTGGGCAGGCTTCCCTGCAGCCTCAGACCCTGGCTCTGCAGGGCAAGGACTGAAGTCTCTACCTAAAGCTTCCTCTGGCCACTGAGGACAAGAGGTACAGATGTGCTTCTGGGTTTGGCAGTTCTGTTATGCAGAACAGGGATAAAGGAAGCTAGAGATCCAGGTAACACTGGAGCCAGACAGCTCCCCAGCACACCTCTGGGCTCATTTCCAGGACAGTGCGAGTCGGCCTTTGCTGCGAGGGAGGGGCTGCAGCTCAGAAAGCGGAGTCCCACCCCGCTCTGGCGCCATCATCCCCCAAGACCAAATGTTCTTCTCTTGAATCCAGGGGACCACTAACCTGCTCAAGGCCCAGAGAATAAGGCATCCTGGACTCTGAGATCTTCACTCTTGCAACGTTAAGTCCTCACCATGTGTAAACTGATGTTTGTTCACAGGTGAACCATCTGTTACTCCTAGTTCGAAGTATTGGACCTCTGCCTTTGAATGGTCCCATCTGTAATTATGGTAGGTCAAACATAATTAATTACCCAGTGGATCAATTCTCTGATGGAGGAAAGGCAGAAAGATAAAAGAGCAAAGTCATCTTGTGTTCCTACTAATCTCTATGATGTTTTACAAGGTGACAGGTGAGGGAGCACCAGGAGGGACACGTGATATCCATGGTTGTCACCTGACTGGCTATGACATTTAAACACTAGGGATGAAGTACAGGGCCAAGGATGAAATCTGAGAGAGGGAGACAGGTCCCCTTGGGACTGGAGTAATGGATACTTCCCCAAACTGGCTGTTCTCACTCTAAGCCCTCAGGGTTCCGCTTCCTCAAGGTGCCATGTGTACTTGCTTGGCGGGCACTGACACTCAACCCCTCCACTCTGAAGTCCCAGGGCCACGCATCTACGGTGGTTTCCTCCTGCTCACTGTAGCTGTGTGCGACAAATCCAGCATTCTCTGCCAAGACAGCAGGATCCTCTTCTTCATGAAGACAGCAGGAACATGTTTCTGGCTCTGGGTCACATGACGTAACAGAATTATCTTCCCGGGATCTGGGGTCGGTGGGCATTTCCCAGACCAAGTGGTCAGATTCTTCTGGCACTCCCATCCTTTCAGCTACTTCTTCAGCAGAGGGCTCTTTCGGGTCAGGGTAATCCACCAGGATTGTTTTTTGCCTACGCTTGACACAATCTGAAAGGTCATAAATTGGGTAAGTCTCTTCAGGGTAACCTAGAGAGAAAAGTAGCACAAAGTCTTACAAGGATTGTCTCTTCAAAGTAAAGTGTCAGGCTCAAAGAGGCTTCTCAGGCAGCAGCCACCCCATCCCAACAAATCCATTCAAGAAATCTCTCAGGAAAAACAATCTCAGGTGACTAACAGCTCTAGAGTTTCACCTGAGTAAATTCTTAGCGGTCTGGCTGACTGTCCCAGCGCTCTTTGAAACACAAACCTGTTTGGATGAAAATCCCTTCTTGAGTTCAGGGTGCTTGGGGCAGAGTGTACACCTCGCACCTCTAGCTTCTGTAGTACTGATGAAGATTAAGCAAACAACATAGCCCTCAGGAAAACAAAACACCAGATGGACAGAGCATATAGCTCAAGGCTAATGTTTATAATTTCTTTTTTTTAAAGATTTTATTTATTTACTTATAGACAGAGGTGAGGAGAAAAAGAGGGAGAGAAACATCAATGTGTGGTTGCCTCTCTCACACCCCCTACTGGGGACCTGGCCCACAACCCAGGCATGTGCCCTGACTGGGAATCAAACCAGCAACCACCTAGTTCACAGGCCGGAGCTCAATCCACTAACCCACACCAGCCAGGGCTAATGTTTATCATTTCTATTTGTAACCATTTCCAAATCTTCCCAGGAAGTTGGGGAGAGGGGGGTCGCACAGGAGGGATGGGCTTAAGGAATGCTAGGCTCTTTGAAAAGAAGCCTCCTACTAAAGTAATTAAAAAAATTGAAATGGCTTCCAAGTGTCAGAAACAGAGAGAGCACTTTAGCAAGACATGCCCGAGATCCCAGAGGACAAGCACTGCCTTTTCACAACACAGAATTCCTATTGCTGGTCTCTTCATCTTCGCAAAATGGAACAAAAGAAAACCACCACCTGGTAAACAAAGTGAGTAATGCTGGTACTGAATTCCAGTTACAATAATGAGAGAAGAGAAAATGATGCCAAATGAAAGAATGAAATAATAAATCTGTGTCAGCCGAGCCGAGCATGGGCAGCAGACGGGCTGTGCCGAGCGCGCCCGGCAGCGCTGGCAGCCACAGCGCGCTCCCTCCCAACGTGGGAAGCTGGATTCAACACCCGTGTGCACATTACAAAAATCGGCAAATTCAGCCCTAGCGTAAACCACTTTCTGCCTACAAATCTGAAAAGCAGATCTTGTTGGTGCACTGTAGAGTACGAGGAGACATTTTTAAACAACATTTACTGTTTTTTTTTTTTTCTGATTATAAAAGTCATAGAGACTTGTAGAAAATTTGAAAAATAGAGGTTTTGGAATGAAAACACAAATCACCTAGAATCCTACCACTGATAATAAGTTGTGGTATCACTTCTGACCTTTTTATCCTATATAAGCATATTTTTTAATAAAGAAGGGTAATACTGTGTATAAAATGTTATATTGGTTTTCTTTCCAACATTACATCATGAGCATTTCTCCATGTCATTAGGTATTTTAGAGCTGGCTGCAAAATACCCCATGCACTCACTGATCTGATTTACCCCGCCTCTTCTGTAAGACAGGATTCTTTCCAATCTTCCCTTATTGTCAGTGACCTAGCAGTTAAGAGCTCTGCATACAAATCCATTTCTACTTCTCTCTCTCTTTAGGATACACTTCAAGAAATATGAAAATTATGAAGACCGTAGAGAATTGACATTTTAAAAGCCTTTTTTTACCCTCTGCCAAATTGCTTTCCAGAAGAATGGTACAAATTTTTAGTTCTACCACTGACATAAGAAACTGTCCATCTTACCACATCCACACGGTCATTGGCAGGACCTTAACTTGCAGGCGTATGCGCTGGGCACACAATGCTCGCTGAAATGGGGTCCAGCCGCCCGAGGCCCTCACTGCCTCTTTGGCCAATGGCAGGGCTGGAGCTTACGTTCTCAACCACTGAATCCTTAAGAGAAGTCCATTTCCTGGCACGTTCCTGTCTCTTCCCCACACCAAGAACAAAGCTTACCCTTGCACTTCCACGGCTATCTGCTTTGGTTTAAGAGGGGGAGGCCTGCTGAAGAAAATCAAATAGTGACTCACTATTGGGTGAGGTAGCCTATCACCCAACATCAGTGGTTACTCAAGAACTTCAACAAAAATATAAAAAGCAACAAAAAATTGCTAGTCCTATGAGTAAAAGAGAAGTTCAAAATAGGGGAACCAAATGAAGCCAACTCTGCAAAGAGCCCCTAAAAAACAGTCCATGCAGGAAACAGGAGTTAATGTTAGTCAACTTGAAATTGATATTCCCAGTAATATTCAGAGGGGTAATTTACCAATAAAACCAACCAGGCTTCAATATAAAAAGGGAGCAAAAACGAAGTAAGACAGAGCTATTAGAAATACAAAGTCATCATTACATAAAACATTTAAACTCAGTGGAGGAAGAAAACAGCAGATTGAAATGGACATGGGTAAAAACCAAATTAGTATATTAGAAGTCCAAGCTGAGGAAGTCTCTAAGGCAAAGATAAAAATGACAAAGAAACAGAAGTTATGAGAAAAAAGATAAGCTGCATGGAAGACTGATCCAGGATATCCAATCTCAGAACTAGTGGAATTCTAGAATGAGAAGGCAGAGTAGGTTAAATGAAAGCAACAACCAAAGAAATTATAAATTATAAATGCTAGATAAATACTATGAAAAAATCCACACATTCACACATACTGAGACATATGCCAATGAACCTGCCCAAACTCAAATGTGTAAGCACAAAAACACAGATTCCCAGGCAGAAACTAAACTAGCTCACTCAAAGCAGGCTGCCTCCTGAGAGAAAGCGGCAGACTGAGACAGCATTTCTCATCTCCGACATCAATGAATGTGGAGAATGAAGTAATGCTTTCATGTCTGTACAGGAAAATGGCATGATCATATAATTTTTTTATTTGTAAACAAACACAAATTATTTGTATAAAGGTAAAAAATGGTATGTGTATACATCCAAGTATACAGAAAATACACCACTCTATACCGGGGTGGGATGGGGGAGGTACTTACGGAAGTATTCTGACAAATACAAAAATTAATAAAAATTTTAATTCACGAAAGAAGATACTGTATACAGAAAACTGGCAAACAATGAGTAAGAATTATTGATGTAAAATACTTGATAATGTGGTTAGAAATGTAATGTCACTGTTAAATACTTAAATTAGAAAAGGATAATATCTTTAAAAGTTAATCATTTGTAGCTAAAATTCCCCAACACCTAACAGGTAGGTAGAAAATAAAATGATAAGGATTCTACCTTATTTGGGAACATGATTATATAATGAACATTTGCAATTTGGAGGGAAAAAATTCCAATTTTCATTTCCTTGATTACTAGTGAGATTGGAATACTTTTTCATATATTTTGTAGCCAGCTGCATTTTTTTGTGCACTGCTTGTATAGGAAGATATCACTGTTTTCCAAATTATAACTTTTTATATATTAAAAATCACTTCTTGCCCTGGCAGGTGTAGCTCAGTGGATAGAGCGCAGGCCTGCAAACCAAAGGGTCACCGGTTTGATTCCCAGTCAGGGCACATGTCTGGGTTGCAGGCCAGGTCCCCAGTAGGGGGTACGGGAGAAATAATCACACACAGATGTTTCCGTCTCTCCTTCCCTTCCTCTCTAAAAATAAATAAATACTTTTTTTTAAAAATCACTTCTTTTCAGTCATATTTGTTGTTAAGTCTTTTTCCAGTTTAGGATTGACTTCTAAACTTTGTGGTATTCTCTGACTGTCAGAAGGTAAAACTTTTATTTATTCAAACCGCACCTTCCCTAACAGTTTCTTGTGTTGCTTTTTAAAATTAATATTTTTGAGACAATTATAAATTCACATGTAGCTGTTAAGAAATACTACAGAAACCCCATGTACCTTTACCCAGTTCCTCCTGATGGTAGCCTCTTGCAAAACTATTAATACAGTTTCACAACCAGAATATGAATGTTGATACAGTCAATACACAAAATATTTCTACCATCACCAGGATCCTTATGTTGCCTTTTCATGGCCATATCTACTCCCCCCGGCTCCAACTCCCTCCTTACCCTCTAGCAATTACTATCCTGCTCTCCATTTCTACAAATTTGTCATTTCAAGAACGCTATACAGATAGATTCACAGTGTATAACCTTTTGGAATTAGCTTTTTTATTTCACTCAGCATAATTATCCGAGTATTATAACACAGAATTGATACACCACAGTTTGTTTAACCATTCACCTGTTGAAGCATATTTGGGTTGTTTTCAGCTTTGGGCTACCATAAATAAAGCTGCTGCAAATATGCAGGTATAATCTTTATGTGAACACGTCTTCATTCCTCTGGGATAAATGTCCAGGAGAGCAACTGCTATGTTGTATAGTATTTGCTTGTGCAGTTTTTTAAAGAAACTGCCACACTGTTTTCCAGACTGAGTGTAATACACCAGTAACATATGAGTGAATCTATTTTCTCCACATCCTCACCAATACTTGGCATTGTTAATTTATTTTTATTATTCTATTCTATTCTATTCTATTCTATTCTAATTTTATGCCATTCTGATAGGTGTGTAGTGGTACCTCACTGTAATTTTTTTAAAACTTTTTTATTTTTTAAATTACATTTGTTATTACAGTTGTCCCAATTTCCCCCTTTGCCTCCCTCCACCCAGCACCCCCCACTCCCTCAGGCAATCCCCTCACCATTGTTCATGTCCACAGGTCATGATTCGGTTCTTTGGCTGCTCCATTTCCTATACTGTACTTTACATCCCCATGGCTATTCTGTAACTACCTATTTGTACTTCTTAATCCTCTCACCTCTTCACCCATTCCCCCACAATCCCCTCCCCTCTTTCAACCATCAAAATGCTCTCCATATCCATGATGCTGTCTCTGTTCTTGTTTGCTTACTTTGTTTTTTAGACTCAGTTTTTGATATGTATTTATTGCTACCTTATTGTTCATAGTTTTGACCTTTTTCTAAAGTAAATCCCTTCAACATTTCATATAATTATGGTTTGGTGATGATGAATCCCTTTAGCTTTTTTTCTTGTCTGGGAAGCTCTTTATCTGCCCTTCAATTCTAAGCATCTTTGCTGGGTAGAGCAATCTGGGCTGTTCTGTCCCTGCTTTTCATGACTTTGAATATTTCTTGCCAACTCTTCTAGCCTGCAAAGTTTCTTTTGAGAAATCAGCCGACAGTCTTATTGGAATTCCCCTGTAGGTAACTAACTGCTTCTTTCTTGCTTCTTTTAAGATTCTCTTTATCTTTAACCTTTAGGATTTTAATTACAATGTGTCTTGGGAGTGGGCCTCTGCATCCATCTTGTTTGGGGTCTGTGCTTCCTAGACTTGCACGTCTATTTCCTTCACCAAATTAAGGAAGTTTTCTCTCACTATTTTTTTCAAACAGATTTCTAATCTCTTGCTCTTTCCATTCTCCTTCTGGCATCCCTATGATTTGATTCGAATGTTGGATCACTTGACATTGTCACAGAATCTGCTTATACTACTCTCAATTTTATTGGATTCTTTTTTCTTCTTGTTCTGACTGGTTTTTTGCATCCTTATGTTCCAAATCTTTGATTTGATTCTTGGTTCTGTCCACTCCACTGTTGTTTCCCTGTAAATTGTTTTTTTATTTTAATTAGTGTATACTTCATTTCTGACTGGATCTTTTTTACGCTATTGAGGTCCTCACTAAGTTCCTTGAGCATCCTTATAAACAGTGCTTTGAATACTAAATCTGACTGATTGCCTATCTCCATTTTGTTTAGTTCTTTTTTGGGAGTTTTGATCTCTTTTTCCACTTGGGCCATATTTCTTTGTCTCCTCATTTTGGCAGCCTCCCTGTGTTTGTTTCTATGTAGTAAGTAGAAATGCTATGACTCCCTGTCTTGGTAGTGTGGTCTAATGTAGTAGGTGTCCTGTAGGGTCTAGTGGCACAGCTGCCCTCATTGCCTTAGCTGGGTACTTGTGGTGTGTTCTTCATGTGGACTGAGTACACCCTCCTGTTGTAAGTGAGTCTTGGTTGCTGTGGGCAGATCAATGGGAGGGATTTAACTAGGCCAGTCAGCTGCAAGGACTGGCTGTGTCCACTGACCACCATCTTCCATCCTCTGTGGAGGATCAACTGTGTCGGGGCAGGGTGCTGGTGCTCCAACATGGTCTATAGCTGTCCACTGGGTACACAGGCTCTGGGGTTTCCCGGGTGGTATAGGTCAAGGTCAGCCCCCACCTGTGTTTTGCCCAGGGCCACCCTGCCTGAGCTATAAAGCATTCTGAGATGGTTGCTACTTGTGCTGAGCTTGGAGATTTCCAGGGGAAGCCAAGCTGTGAATCTAAGCTAGCTGCTGTTAGTGCCAGGTATGGGGCAACTTAGCAAGGTGTACTGGGTCTAGGGGCTCACCGAGGCTTGCTGTTGCTTGAGAGGATTTAAGAGGTTGTGAAGCATTAGCCAAGAGCAGCCATTCATATGGACAAGAAGCTTAGGTGGGCCTGTAAGTTGGGTGGGACAGAGTCTCAAGGGATCTCCACTGTGGGGCAAACAATGTTAGCCAGCCTGGTGGAGTCTCAGATATGGCACAGAGATATGCTGTCTCCGTGGCTCTGTGGCTCTATGGGGGAGGGCTCAGAAAGGGGACAATGGCCTCTACCTGCCTTTCTGTCTTGGAGAAACCTGTTCCCCAGCTCTTGCCTTGATGCCAGTCACTTCAGTTCCTTCCTGTATACCACTGGTGCCTTTCAAGCTGCTACCCTAGAGCTGGAGCTAACAGGGCATGAGTCTGAGTAAGTCCGTGTGTGGGTTCTTTAAGAGGAACTGCTTGGGACTCCAGAAGTTCCTTCTACTGACGGAATCCCCATTGGTTTTTCAGCCACAAGTTACGGGGCCTTATCTTCCTGGCACTGGAACCCCGAACTGGGGGGCCTGGTATGGGGTAGGGACTACTCACTCCCAAGATAGATATTCTTCCTGACTTTTTATCCACCACACGTGGATGTGGGACCAGTCCATTCTGTGTCTTGGCCCTACCTATCCGTCTGGATGGATGTGGTTTAATTCCGTAGTTGTGACTTCCATTCAACTTGATTTCTGACAGCTGTTTTTTTTAAAAGTATATTTTCTTGATTATGCTATTACAACTGTCCTATTTTTTCTCTTATTCACCTCTGCCCTGCACCCCTTACCTCCCACCAGCATTCTGCCCCCTTCATTAGTTCATGTCCATGCGTTGTATATTTAAGTTCTTTGGCTTCTCCATTTCCAAAACTATTCTTAACCTCTCCCTGTCTATGCTGTACCTACCATTTATGCTTCTTATTCCCTGTACCCTTTCTCCCATTCTTCCCCCTCCCCACTGATAACCCTCCATGTGATCTCTATTTCTGTGAATCTGTTCCTGTTCTAGCTGTTTGCTTAGTTCACTTTTATTTTTTTAGGCTCAGTTGTTGATAGTTTTGAGTTTGTTGTCATTTTACTGTTCATATTTTTGGTATTTTTCTTAAATAAGTCCCTTTAACATTTCATATAATAAGGACTTGGTGATGATAAATTCCTTTAACTTGATCTTATCTGGGAAGCACTTCTTCTGCCCTTCCATTCTAAATGATGGCTTTGCTGGATAGAGTAATCTTGGATGTAGGTCCTTGCCTTTCATGACTTCAAATACTTCCTTCCAGCCCCTTCTTGCCTGCAGGGTTTCTTTTGAGAAATCAGCTGAGAGTCTTATGGGAACTCCTTTGTAGGTAACTGTCCCCTTTTCTCTTGTTGCTTTTAAGATTCTTGCTTTATCTTTAATCTTGGGTAATGTAATTATGATGTGCCTTGGTGTGTGCTTCACTGGGTCCAACTTCTTTGGGTCTCTGAGCTTCCTGTACTTCCTGGCAGTTTATTTCCTTTGCTAGGTTGGGTAAGTTCTCCTTCATTACTTTTTCAATTTCTTGCTCTTTCTCTTCTCTTTCCGGCACCCCTATAATTCAGATGTTGGAACAATTGAAGTTGTCCCAGAGGTTCCTAAGCCTCTCCTTGTCTTTTTGAATTCTTGTTTCTTCATTCTGTTCTAGTTGAATGTTCTTCTACTTCCTTCTGGTCCAAACCATTGATTTGAGTCTTGGTTCCCTTCCCTTTACTGTTGGTATCCTGTATATTTTTATTACACTTTGCATATCTTTCACTTTTTCCTCCACTTTGCAACCATACTCAACCATTTCTGTGAGCATCCTGATTACCAGTGTTTTGAACTCTGCATGTGATAGGTTGGCTATCTCTTCATCGCTCAGTTTTATTTTTGGACCTTTGGTCTATTCTTTCATTTGGGCCATATTTCTTTGTCTGGGTGCACCTATTACATTGTAAGGGGTGGGACCTTAGGTATTCGCCAGGGCCAGGCAACCCATTTCACTGTGTTGTGGTGCTGTATGTGAAGGAGGGGTCAGAGAGGGAACAATGCTGCTTGCTTGGCTCTTGATAGGCTTTAAGTCACTTCCCCCACTACCTAGAAGCAAATTGTGCCCTTCTGGTGCTGATTCTAGGGTGGGTGGGTTTGTGTACGTTCTAGGACCCTGAGGGTCTCTCCAATGGACTCTTCTGTGAAACTGGGAGTTTCTCCCACTGCCACAGCTCCCACAGATTTTTACAGCTGGAGTTTTGAGGCTTTATTTCCCTGCACTGGAACCCTTAGTTGAGTAGTCTATCTCACTCCCCAGTTGTTGCTCCCTGTTTATCTACATGCACAGGTGGGACTGCCTGGTCCTCCAGCCACTGCCTTTCCATGCATCCTCTCCATCCCGGCTGCCTGTCTGTCTCCACCTCTCCTACTGGTATGAATGAATGTTTCTTCTTTAACTCCTTGGTTGTTGGACTTCCATACAGTTCAATTTTGTCAGTTCTGGTTGTTTTTTGTTTTTAAATTTGTTTTTGTCCTTCTTTTGGTTGTGTGAGGAGGCAAAGTGTATCTATCTATGCCTCCATCATGGCCAGAACTCAATTTCTCACAGTTCTGAGTGATGGTTGTTCTATTTTTTAGTTGTTATTTTGATGTGGTTGTGCAAAGAGGCGAGCCATGTTTACCTATGCTGCCATCTTGACTGGAAGTCCTCTCATTGTGATTTAAATTTGCATTTTCTTAGTAGCTTATGATTTTGAATATTTTTTGTGTGCCTATTTGCCATCTGTATATCTTTTTTGGTAAATATCTGTTTATATCTTTTGCCTTTTTTTCCTAATTAGGTTATTTTTATTGTTGAGTTTTGAGAGTTCTTTATATAGTCTAAATGTAAGTCCTTTTGTGGATATATGATTTGCAAATATTTTTCCCCACTGTGTAGCTTGTCTTTTCATCTTTTTTTTTTTTTCATCTTTTGCAGAGCAAAAGTTTTTAATTTGGATTAAGCCCAATTTATCTATTTTTCCTTTTACAAACTGTGCTTTTGATGTCAGGCCTACAAACTCTTTGCCTAATGCTAGATCCTGAGGATTTTCTATTTTTAAAAAAGGTTTATAGTTTTACAATTTGCATTTATATCCATATGATCTATTTTTAGTTAATTTTTATATAACATGTAGAACTTAGGTTGAGGTAATTTTTTTGCTATGGATATCCACTTGGTCCAGCACCATTTGTTAAGAAGACTCTCTCCCCTCCATTGAATTGCTTTTACACCTTTGTAAAAAAAAAAAAAAAAAAATCAGTTGTGCATATTTGTGTGGGTCTATGTCAGGGTTCTCCATTCTTTTTTCCTGAGCGTCTATTCCTATACAAACACCACATGGTCTTCTTGATCACTGTATCTATATCATAAGTCTTGGAGTCAGGTATACTGATACCTCTCATATTTTTCTTTTCAAAAATTGTTTATTCTACAATATTTCCTCTGCCTCTCTATATACATTTTAGAATAATTTTTTTTGTATCTACAAAAAATCTTGCTGTGGTTTTGATAAGCACAGTGTCAAACCTGTTTGTCAATCTGGGAAGAAGTGACAATTGCACTGACTGAGTCTCCCAGTCTGTGAACACGATGTGTCTCTCCATTTAGACTTCTCTGATTCCCTTCATCAGTGTTGTACAGTCTTCAGCTGACATATCCTAACATGTTTGTTAAATTTACACCTAAGTCTTTCTCTTTTTTTGAATGATATTAATTTTGATGTCAAATTTTTAATCTAGATGTAAATGTATTCATATTCATTGCTAATATATAGAAATACAATTGATTTTTGTACGTTTATCTTGAATCCTGACATTGCTGGACTCACTTATAAGTTCTAGGACTTTTTAATAGATTCCTCAGGGTTTTCTTCATATTAATTTTCTGTGAAGCTCCTTTCTTTCCACTATTCTTCCCTGTAAATTCTGTATCTTATAGAATTCTCTATCTTATGGAAAAAATTCTGTAACTTACAGAATTCTATATTCTATAATCATGGAATCTACATGTAGGGGCAGCTTTATTTCTTCCTTTTAAAACTTGTATGCCTTTCTTTTCCTTTTACTTGCCTGACTGCAATGTTCAGAATGCTCAGTGCTACGCTGAATGAGAAAAGTCACCCTTACCTGTTCCCAACCTTATGGGGAAAGCATTCATCTTTCGCCATTAAATGAGGTGTTAGCTGTAGATTTTTGTAGCTTCTCTTTAGCTTCTCTTTAAGGAAATTCCTCTCTATTCCTTTTTTGAGAGTTTTTATTATGAATGTATCCTGCATTGATTATATGCTTAAAAAGTTGTCCTTTGCTTCTAAAGAGCCATTTTTCTAGTTTTTAAGGTTCCTCTCCTTATCTATAACTATTTAGAATATCTAGCACCATTTTGCTGTTAAATACATAGACTCTTACTTCTGCTCTTGCAATAATGGAAGCATGGGGACTCCTCCTGCTAAACAACTAGAAAACCAAAAGAAGCATATGAAGCACCAATTTCAAACATTACACAACAGGTAGTGCAGCATGGCCCCTGAGAAAAGGGAAATAGCCCGGTGGTCTTGCTGATCTGGGAGGACAGATTAGAGTTCAGGGAGGCCAGAGCAGCTAGAATTTACAGGGAAGAACACTGGAGAGAAAGGAGCTTCATAGAGCAAGAGCTCCAGAGATCCGCAGAGGGAATTTTTCATGTTTTTAGCCGAGTTCTGACCTGTAGGAATATGTAGGAAAGAACTACCCAAAGCCAAGAAAAGAACTACTGGAAGCATTAGGCTAAAAAATTCCTGGACCTCACACGTAGCTGGAGTAGTTCACATTCCCACCAGCCAGAGTGGAAAGACCTTGTGGAGCGTTAATTAGGCAGAGTCCTGAGAATGGTAGGGCCTTACTAGGGACACAGCGTAAACGCAGCTCTGGACACACTCTAACAAATCTTAAAAATAAGGCTAAAAGGGAACCAACCGATTTCTGGTAATTTAACTGTGTGCCAGAAAGGAGACCAATACTATTTACAGCACTAAAACGAAATCCAGGATCCAATAGTATAAAATTTGCAATACCCAGCATCCAATCAAAACTTACCAGGCATGCAAAAAGGGCAGGAAATTAGGACTCATAACAAGGGAAAAAATAATTACTAGAAATACACTAAGAAATGACACACATGATAAAACCAGCAGCCAAGACTGTTAAGAAGCTGTTATAAACATACCTCATATTTTTAAGAAGGTAGAAGACAACATATGGCAAATAAGCACATGAAGAAATGTTCATCATCATCAGTCACTGGGGAAATGCAAATTAAAGTAACCACTGAGGTATTATACCCTCACTAGAAAGGCCACAGTTAGAAAGACTGACAATGCCAAGTGTTACCAGGATGTTGTAACTACGATTCTCACACATTACTGGTGGTAAGGCAAAACTCTGGAAAGCCAGCTGACTGCTCCTAATAAAGTTGAACATATACTTACCATAAAACCTGGAAATCTCATTCCTAGGTATATATCCCTAAGAAATACAAATATATATCCAAAGTCTTGTATGCAAAAGTTCATTGCAGCTTGATTCATAACAGCTCAAAAATGGAAACAACCCAAATGTTCCTAACCTAGCAAATGGAGAAACAAATTACGATATATTTATACAACCAAATACGACTCAGCAGTTAAAAAAAAGTACGGGTACACTCAATACACGAAACTCAAAAGCATTATGCTAAATCAAGGAGGCCAGACACGAAAGAAAGCATGTGCAGTGTGACCTATTTACATAGAAAAGGTAACAACTCCACACATCTGTCAAAAGTCATCCAACTATATACTTAAAATTGGTGAATTTTACTGTAGATACATTATACTTCAGTAATAAAGCTTATTTTAAAAAACTTATCTCTTTTCTGGGCTGGCAGCTAACAAAGAAATGAGAAGATGCTGTTTACCTTCCCAGTCCTCCATGTAAGGGGCCTCCTCGGCTTCTTTCTCTGGAGTGAGCCTGTCAATGAATCTTCCCTCTTTCATGACCCTGGTTATTTCTCGGAGCTGATGTAGCAATCGTTTTTCTTGGTCAGAAGTCACAGTCTGAGCTCTGCTTAGAAATATCAGACAACCCAGCCATTCAGTGGTAAATACTCCTTGGCAATGAACATAAACATCACTGTGATCTGTCTGGACCCCAGAACAGGAAGTGAAACAGCAGCACATAATTATTCTAGGACTTGATCCTAGAACAGCACAGCCGGTCATTAGAGATGTTAGTTCAGTGTTCTGGTTTTACAACTGGGGAAAAGAAGGCCCAGAAGAGATGGAGTGATTGCTCAAGGTCCCACAATGAGTTGAGGTCAATGCTGGGACCAGACCTCAGATGTCTCAGCTTTCGGTTCAGTGTTCTTTCAATCTACCTCACTGCTCTGATTCTCTAATCTCCAAGCAAGTTCACTGTTACTTAATATCATTCCATTTACTACACGCCACCTTCGTCCGAAGCAAGGTCATCAAAAGCGACTGTGCTGAGCCATTAGCCTCAACAAGGGAAAAACGTGCTACTAGGCCACCCCTGCAACCGCCCGGCTGCATGTGCTTGTGCAGAAATAAACATACACCCTGAAATTGCAGAGCCGGATCATTCTGACCAATCAATCAATT